>JBAMAW010000950.1:0-20493 GCA_037043295.1 Amiota minor
AATTTATTTAAAGTTATTTTTTCCTACTCTCTATTCCCGCCACTTCGGCATTCACAGAAAGAGAAGAGAGAAACAGAAGTACTATATCGTTAATAAAAAATGAGCTCTGAATTTAAAAATTGAATTTAATAAGGCATATGACATATGATAAAAAATTGTTAAAAAATGCAAGAAGTGTAAAAAAGTATAATTTTTTTAAAAAATAAATAAGTAACAAATATATCATTTTCTTTTTTTAGTTTTTTCCATAAAATACTATATTTTTTTGAAGTGTACTATATTTTGTATAGCTTTTTTCGACAAATACTATATTTCGGCGAAGAAAAGTTGGCAACCCTAGAGATGACAGAAGCAGAACATAGAATCAAACCAAAAGGAAAAGGACGCCGATTGGCAGTCGGCAAATGCACATTTTTGTGGATTCCAATTGCAGATCGCAAGCATTGGCAGCTCCATTTCGAGGTCGTTGACTGAAAAGAGCTTTTCGTGGAACTAGTTTAATCTGTTCGGTTTTTTCCTATTTAATATGGCGTGCATTTGACCGGCTCCTTTTTACTATTTACTTTTTCAGTAACAATATTTTTTTATCTACCAAAAAAATGTATTTAATAATTTAATAAATAATTTAATAATAATAATTTAATTGTCTTAATTAAGTTTTTATATATAAAAGTTCACTCCTGAAAATTTTATTGTGTTTACTTAAGATATGTTTACATAATATTTATAAAACAAATAGATTATTTAAAAACTTAAACTAACTTAAATTACCTAAGAACTAAGGTATTGGCACTTAAATAATATCATGTTTAATTGCGATCATTAAAATTTGAGTTGTATTGAACTTTTTCCTGAACTGTTTTAACTTTAGCAATTTGTTCTGCACAATTTGTAACATTTTTATATGCGTGGAAGCACAATCACCCCCCAACCTGAGACCCATATAGCAAAATTGGGTTGAATATCGATTTACAAATAATGAGTTTATTGTCCAATGAGAGTTTGGATTTTCGGTTTATGAGAGGATGAAGTATACAAATAGTTTCGTTTATTTTATCCAGAGTTTTAAATGAAAGTTTTTTGTCTAAGTGTAATCCTAGATATCGTAAGATATTAGTCCAATGGATTATATTATTAATATTTAGGTTAACATTGGGCAAGTGAATACTTTTCCTCCGCCTTGAAAAGTAGATGGCACTAGTCTTGCTAATTTTAAACAAAATTTTCCATTTTTTGTAGTATATAAGTTAAGAATCGAAATATTGTATTTTACAAATATTTCCCATCCCACACTATTTCGCTGACGCGAAACTCTTTTATCATGATAATAATTATCATGATCATTATCCCCATAATGATATGATCATTATCGTGATCATTATTCCCACAATATTTTCGCTGACGCAATGTCCGCTTCCCACACTATTTGGCTGATGCAATAAGTCACTTTCCCAGCATAAGCCACAGCAACCCTTTCTGCTGACAGTGCATATTCTGTCACGTACTCCAGTTCAAAGACACTCTTTTATACTCTTTCATGACTCAAAAGTTCTCTTTGTTACTCAAAGGTTCTCTTTGTTTGAATCCTTTCCGCTGACGATGCACATTTCGTCACGTACGCCAAGCATTAGCGAGGTTTCGTTTGTAATAAAGATAGACTTAAGTTTTAGTTAAAAATATAACTCAAGCAAGGCACATAGTGCCGTAATCAATAAACAGTAAAACCAAAATTTATAATCTAATAAATACAGGCACATAGTGCCGTAATAAATAAAATTATTAAACAAAAAATATTCATTTTGTTTTAATTTATATCCAGGACCGTTAAAGAGTTTTGAAGGGTATTGTGTATATCTGCATACCTGTTGTCCGTACAGTAAAGCGCTGTGTCGTCGGCAAAAGTGGATACAATGCAGTTTTCAAAAAATAGGTACATCATAGGTGTACACATTACATAGAATCGGACCCAATACTGATCCCTGCGGAACCCCAGCAATAATATCAAAAAAAAAAGGCAGGCAGCGTCGGTAGAGGTGTGAGTATCTCTGCAGTTTGCACAAGAAAGCTTACTTGTGTTTGGGCACAATGAGGTCTTATGGCGGCCGGCGCAGAATGCACACGATGTGACAACATTACAACTGTTTGACCCGTGTCTGAGAAGTTAACAGTTGTAGCATTGAGTTAGTTTACTAGGGGAATTCGTTTTATATTCCCAACGAACTTTAGTATGGTTGATGTTAGAATGGTTTTTTCACAGTTTTTAAAGAGCAATCGATTTATTTGCTACACTACATATAAAAGAAGTTTAAAACCAGTTCTTGTTGTTTTTTCAATTGTTTTTACATCAGTACATTTTAGATGATGAGAAATTAACATTGTTTGAACCTCGTCATTAGCAAATTTATCTCGACCATGGCGGACGGCTTTATATAGCTTTGCTTCTCTATTCTCATAAGAGAAAACTCACAGGATATTGCACCATGTCGAGTTAATACTGTTTTTTGCTTGCCCAATTCGATTGTTGATGCGTTTGGTGAAAGACATTTTTGGTGTGAGAATTACACCAAGGTAACAGTATTCTGATGTTATCTTCACTCGTTCTTGCTTGTAAGACCACATTTCTTGGGCTAATAGTCGACCTCCCTTTCCGAACACCATTATTTCTGACTTCATTAGGTTTACTTCCATACTCCATTTTAAATAATAATCCTCTAACTTATGTATCATTGATTGGAGCACGCTCACATCATCCGCGTATATTAACTTTCTTATGTTTGTCCCATCAATATCTAGACCACCTACCAAATTGTTGTGGATATCATTTAGATATATTGTAAAATAAACAGTAACGGCGACAGTAGATAACCTTGTTTTACCCCAGAATAAGTATCAAAGACAATTGACATTTCATCATCAGTTCATACCGTGTACTTGGTGTCTTTGTAGATATCTTCTATTACTCTTTATGTTTTTGTTGAAAGGCCAATCTCATGCTGCTTGTATATTAGAGTGTTTCTGGGCACCTTATCAAAAGCAGCTTTGAAGTCCACAAAAAAGGCATAATACTTGGCAGGTTGTATATATTATCCACCGTTAAGTATCCCTTTCTAAAACCTGCTTGGAATTCGATAGCGATGTTATACTGTTCAGCCCATTTGTAGATTCGCTCATTTAGTACACCCATAAACACTTTTAGGATGGTATTCATAAACGCTATTCCTCTATAGTTATTTAACATGTTTGGGTCTCCTTTTTTAAATATTGGGAATAGAATTGTATTTCAAAATGTATTGTCCACTTTTCTTGTTTCGAGTATAACGTTGTAAGCTCTGGTTAACTCTTCTACGAACTCGCTGGTTGCATTTTTGACAAATTCATAAGGTATCCTATCTATTCCATGCCTTATTCCTCTATTTCTTATATCCTTTTTAATTCCAATGACCATTCCACCGCTAGCTCTTCCGTATTGGCTACTTCTCGACTAATTTTTGTATTTTGGCAAAGTGTTTTTATTAGATTTTTTGAAGCTTGTCGACCCAGTACTTGTAACCTATAGAAATCAATTTAGCGTCATTTCCATACAGTTCCCTGAGAGCATTTCCACCTTCCCGCTGGTCTTGCATCAACTTTTTTCGCGTTTCCACCTAAACCATTTATTAATTGTTTGTGTTTATTGGTTTTCGTCTATTCTGCATATATTGACTATTTGCATATCCATAAGCGTGTCCCATTTGAGAATTATCCCTTACTCGTATATCCCTAGAGTTCCTATAACTTTGATTTTCTAACAGCTCACATAGATGAAGGGCATGACTAAAGTCAGTCGGTTCCTTAATTGCCAATAACCTAGGTAAGTCGCTATTTAGACCTCTTATAAAAGTATCTAACGCTTTGTCCTTATACATTTTAGTTATAGCACGCACTTCATCTGGGGACTCCTCTTGGCTACCTAACTGATTCATAATCAAGGTAGCACATGTGATAAAACTAGGTCACCAGTTTGTTGCCTTGCTTCAGTAAATACAACTAATAATCGAGCGTCTTCAGATCCCTTCTATCTGCGTAATGAGCAGTAAGGAATTTTAAAATTGCTATCCAATGTAATGGAGTTTTATATGACTCCTGCACAGCGTCAGCTTCTCCAACGACTTTGCTCCGAACTGCTAGCGTAATGACATAATATTTGACCGTATTATACAAACCCCAATACATTGTAAGAACTCTTTCTACACTTTTTTCCATGATGAAAACTCTTTTCGTTCACCCGAAAATTTTTTATCAGTTTCATGGTTTCGGGTACTCTACAATATTTTCATAAGCCGTGTGGTCTCTACTAAATGGCTGATCTCTCAAGATCTCTGCACCTCTGGTAGGAGGCCTAGTGGGATTACTGGCTTCTTGAGCTAAGAGTCCTCGAACTACTTCGGCTATAACTTGCTTCATTTCTGAAGTGATTGGAGTGACTGCTGTTGTGATTGGGATGTTTGTTAATGGGGTTGATGAGACTGTTGATGTGGTTCTGTTTGAGGTTGATGGGTCTTGTCCCCTTTCTGAAATAACTGGCTGTGTGTCTGTGGTTGTTCTATTGATTTTATCGTAAACTCTAATGATTTTATCGTATTGTCCGTCATGTTTTTGTTAATGATAGTTTATCTTATTCTAATAATATTATATCTTAAATCCAAAATATTCACTGTTACTTATTTCTAGTTTTCTGTTTCTTAAATAATTGATTCAAAAATTAATTTATTGATACTAAGGTTGGACACAATGGGGTTAGCGCCGAAAAATCTGGTGAAGTCTCTTCTTTTTTTTTTTTTTTTTGAAACCAACAGAAGGTTGTGGGGTTCTTCGAGGCACTACCCACTGAAATGTAAGGGGTAGTTTAAATTTATTTGACTTTAAACCGGACCCTGCTCGAGCGTCAGTTAATTTATTTAAATTTTTAGTTTGTTAATAAGAGACAATGTTAACATTCTTAAATTTAATTTATAAACAATCAGCACAATATACTGCTTTTTAAAGTGCCGTTTTTTCTCTTTGACTGTAATAAATGTTCTCAAAGATGGTGCCAAGTTAAAGGTGTAATGCGCAGTGTTTTAAAGTATTTTTTTTGTGTTGTTAATTCGGAGTTGATCTTTCAGTGTTGCGTGTTAACTTATATTAGAAATTGCCCAAAATACTCGTCCTATATAGTGAGTTTTAAGATAGTGGTAAAAGGCTAAATCAATAATTCTACCGAATATATTGGAAAATTTTCAAAAGGCACAGTTTATGGAAATTCTGTCAAAGCTTTTACCATTTTATAGTGAGGAAACTAAATTATGGTAAAAGGAAATAGCTTTGCATACTACATTGGGCTTATTGTAATATAAAATTTCAAAATAGTGAGATCTCTATTAAGCATAACGCAAAACTGACTATGACTATGTTAAAGAAATAATTTGAAAGCTTAAAATATAGGTGTGGAACTTAAAATAAAAATAATGCTTAAAAACTTTTTGTTTTATGCTTTTTCACAGTAGAGCATAAGCAGCTTCAATATGAAAGCAGCTCAAAAATAAACAAAAACAAGGGGGAAAATAACGAAATATCGGGGTTGTTTTTGTGAACCAAACATTAATTTTCAGCTTGTTCCTCAGTGGATTTCGCTTTGAAAGCATTTTCTCCACTCACACACACAGATACATTATAATAGTTAAAGGGGAATATCTCCAAAAACTGAAACAAAAGGTAAAATTTTCTGATAATGCGAATAATATTGAAAAAGTAAACTACAGTAATTGTTCATATTCTAACGGAATTTTGGGAGATGATATGTAATAAAAATTTATTGACTGTAACCATCATGTGGATTCTGTTCTAACAAGAACAGTTGAATTTGAATTCGAGCTTATTGTGTAATGAACTCACAATGCATTGTTAACTTGGTAAGCGATGACATCCTGCAAATTAGCAACCGTCCTCACTCATGGTGTGAGCCGACCCCGTTTCAAGAGGCTTCATGCTAATGACCTTCTAAATTGAAGGTTACCAGCAACTTAATATTAATCGCGAAGTGAATATTCTATATAATCTTATTAATGTTTGATGCAATTTGTAATTGCGAAAATGTTATAAACGGAAAAATTACTAACAAAAAAAAAAAAGATCTATATATACCTATTACAAATTATACTCGTTGTATATAGTGAGAAAACAGTTTCAATATAGTGGTAAAGGGCTAAACAATAATTTTACCGAATTGTATTGCAAAATTTTCAAAAGGCACATTTTAAGGAAATTCTGTTAAAGCTTTTACCATTTAATAGTAAGGAAGCTAAATTATGGTAAAAGGAAATAGCTTTGCATACTACATTGGACTTATTGTAATATAAAATTTCAAAATAGTGTGATTAAAGAAATAATTTGAAAGCACGAGGTCTGGAATTTAAAAAATAAGAAGTAACAAGAAGTTTAACTTCGCCTATGCTGAGGGTGATATACTCGTCACGCACCCCCTAGAAAACGTCTTTCCTACACTGTGTGATGGAGCATTCAGAAATATTTGATTATTGACTTGACTTATGTTTTGAGTGTAACCATTACACATAGAGGATTTCAAGACTGAGACCGAAATATTTGTATGGGAGCTTTACAATCCAGTAATCCTAGTGTCTTGAAATCTACACGGTTGTTGAATATTGGTCAGACACTTATAATGCTCAAATTTCAGTTCGATAACATAAAAAACAAAAAAGCTTTTCTAATAAAAACATAAATTTTTGTTTGGGTTTGTATGGGAGCTATAAGATCCATTTACACCAGGGTCTTAAAATTTACGCATTTCATGATTAGATCAATAGGGCAAAAACCAAAAAAGTTGTTCTGATAAGAACCAAAAATTAAATGGGTGGTTTGTATGGGAGATACCCCCCTCCGATTTGGCTGGTTCCGACAAATGTACTGTGCCCATTTTATAAACTGATATTGTCCAAGTTTCAGTTCGATAGGACAAAAAGAAAAAGAATGTTTCTAATAAGAACCTGAATTTTGATGGGTGATTTATATGGGAGGTACCCTCCTAGTGCTCCGATTCGCCTGTTTCCGATAACTGCGTCTAGGAAAAAGAAAGGTTCTTGACCTTGCAGATCTCTACCTCAAAAACTGGGGGACTAGTTTGGATACATACAGACGGACAAACGAACATGCCTTAATCATTTCGTCTCGTCAAACTGATGAAAAATATATACACTTTATGCGGTCTCTGTCTCCTTCTGCCAAACAAACATTCATGTCATAGTTATAATACTATTCAGTACGTGAAGAGAATAAATACTGCTTTAAAAATTTTGCATTATGCCCTTTTCACAGTAGAGCATAAGCAGTTTCAGTATGCAAACAGCTCAAAAAGGAACAAAAACTACAGGAAACATAACGGAATATAGTGGTTCTTTTGAGAAGCAAAAATTACTTTTGAGCTGGTTCCTCAGTGGAAGTCGCTTTGAAATTACTTCCTGCACTCAGACTGACCATGCGGTTTGTTGAAACCAGTCCTAGTGCTGTCAAGGATTCGCAGTTGTTACCTGCCTTCTTCTTTTTTTTTTTTTTGTTGCGTGTATACAGAAAACAGCTCAGTTAATTTCAAATTGTAAACGTTTTGTTAAAATTTTAATATACAATATTACGTAGCAGGAAAGAATAAGGGAGAATTTTCATGTATTTTTCACAAATGTTAAGTTTGAAACTAGCACAATGACTGCGCAATGTACCATGAATGTATAATAAAAACAAAAACAGCTGTTTTCCTGTATGGGAAACAACAATATGAAAGCTATGTGAAAAGGTTTTAGAAGCAAGCTACTGTTTTCAGCACTGTGAAAATTGCATTAAAGTTACACATACATGTGTACGAGGGTCAATCAACAAGTAATTAGCCTCACCGCCCGATGATGGCGATTCAATGCCCTTAATTACAACTACCAACCCTTTGTTGCCCTTGAGGTGATTGGTATAGGAGTTCCTCTTAGTCTCTTTAAGGTAATTGGTTACAGAACTTTAGTTTGCTTCCGTATAAATAAAGACCTTAGTAATGGGGACAATATGGAAGTTTTTGTTGCCGACTATTTTTTGGATAGTATCTATAAACCTATTCGAGCTTTCTTTACAAACATATATTGAAGGAGGTTTTGCGGGTTTAGTTATGATGATTTTTCGTCATCGTTTTTAACAGGTAGATAACACACTTTTAAATTGGAAGGCTTTGAGGGATTATTTGTTAAGTTTAGGAGAAAATATTATTCAAAATATTTTGATGATGAATGAAGTTCATGGAAACAGTAAAGTTGAAATCTTTATACATTTCGGGAGCCATTTTTTCCATTTCTTTCATAAAGCTGTTAAAAAACTTGAAGGCAATAATATCACAGTCTTAGATGTGTATAATATTATATCAACTATAAAATCAGCGCTAGAACAACGAAAATCAGATACTTTTTTGGTTATGAAACCAAAAAAATGTTGCAATGTTTAGAAGTAAAATCATCCACAGTAAGTTATGAAATTCAAAAGAATTTTTTGGTATTTGTTGATCAATGTTTAGATTATCTTAGTAAATGGTTTGATTTTGATGAAAGCAATTGGTTATACAAAATCCAAAAATTTAATTTAAGACAGGAGGTTTCATTTAAAGAATGTGAGACAATATTAGAAATACTTAATTTAAGAAAAAATTGAGTACTGAAATAGACGACCTTTACTCCGAAATAACAATATAAAATGATATATTGCCAAAAGTTAAAGATTGCAGTGTATTTACTAACAAAACTACTTGCCAAAAATGGCAACATATATATATCTAAAAAGAACAGAAAATAACTTACCCAATTTATTTAAAGTTATTTTTTCCTACTCTCTATTCCCGCCACTTCGGCATTCACAGAAAGAGAAGAGAGAAACAGAAGTACTATATCGTTAATAAAAAATGAGCTCTGAATTTAAAAATTGAATGTAATAAGGCATATGACATATGATAAAAAATTGTTAAAAAATGCAAGAAGTGTAAAAAAGTATAATTTTTTTAAAAAATAAATAAGTAACAAATATATCATTTTCTTTTTTTAGTTTTTTCCATAAAATACTATATTTTTTTGAAGTGTACTATATTTTGTATAGCTTTTTTCGACAAATACTATATTTCGGCGAAGAAAAGTTGGCAACCCTAGAGATGACAGAAGCAGAACATAGAATCAAACCAAAAGGAAAAGGACGCCGATTGGCAGTCGGCAAATGCACATTTTTGTGGATTCCAATTGCAGATCGCAAGCATTGGCAGCTCCATTTCGAGGTCGTTGACTGAAAAGAGCTTTTCGTGGAACTAGTTTAATCTGTTCGGTTTTTTCCTATTTAATATGGCGTGCATTTGACCGGCTCCTTTTTACTATTTACTTTTTCAGTAACAATATTTTTTTATCTACCAAAAAAATGTATTTAATAATTTAATAAATAATTTAATAATAATAATTTAATTGTCTTAATTAAGTTTTTATATATAAAAGTTCACTGCTGAAAATTTTATTGTGTTTACTTAAGATATGTTTACATAATATTTATAAAACAAATAGATTATTTAAAAACTTAAACTAACTTAAATTACCTAACAACTAAGGTATTGGCACTTAAATAATATCATGTTTAATTGCGATCATTAAAATTTGAGTTGTATTGAACTTTTTCCTGAACTGTTTTAACTTTAGCAATTTGTTCTGCACAATTTGTAACATTTTTATATGCGTGGAAGCACAATCACCCCCCAACCTGAGACCCATATAGCAAAATTGGGTTGAATATCGATTTACAAATAATGAGTTTATTGTCCAATGAGAGTTTGGATTTTCGGTTTATGAGAGGATGAAGTATACAAATAGTTTCGTTTATTTTATCCAGAGTTTTAAATGAAAGTTTTTTGTCTAAGTGTAATCCTAGATATCGTAAGATATTAGTCCAATGGATTATATTATTAATATTTAGGTTAACATTGGGCAAGTGAATACTTTTCCTCCGCCTTGAGAAGTAGATGGCACTAGTCTTGCTAATTTTAAACAAAATTTTCCATTTTTTGTAGTATATATCCAGGACCGTTAAAGAGTTTTGAAGGGTATTGTGTATATCTGCATACCTGTTGTCCGTACAGTAAAGCGCTGTGTCGTCGGCAAAAGTGGATACAATGCAGTTTTCAAAAAATAGGTACATCATAGGTGTACACATTACATAGAATCGGACCCAATACTGATCCCTGCGGAACCCCAGCAATAATATCCTTGGTGTGCGATTGAATTACGCTTAATTCGAAGAAATAATGTCGGTGGGGGAGATAACCAGTGGTAATTTTTGGATAGATATGTTAGGAATATTGTCAAAACCTAGAGATTTCTTCGTCTTAAGTGAGTGTATTATATTCACAACATCATCAGATGATACAGATGGTGAATCAAACAAGTGATGATTGTTAAGTTCACTCACAGTGGCCTGTATACTGGGCATATCTCCAAGTATAATATATTGGCTTTTTCTTGCCTAGTAAAGAAAAATCTATCATTGTATACGAAGCTTGGTACAAATTGGTTTTGGTTTTTAGTTAACATGGCTATTTTCCAAAAACTTTTCGAGTGTCTACCTTGATTCATCATCTTATTGTCCCAAGTGATGTTGTTTTGAACAGATATTTGTTGTAGTGATTCAGATAGTTTAGTTGAGCTTTACAAATATGTTGCCTTGTTCAGTGATGTTATTAGGCAATTGATTACAAATATTTTTAAAAGGCTTCCTAGGCTCTGCACATTCGAGTGCTGAGGCTTCTTCTGGTATAAATGAGTCAACCATTTTATCTATAAGCTCAATGGTGAAAAACGCAGTTTGGTAAGATTGCATGTCTCTAAAATTACAGTTTAAGGTTCGCTTCAAAAAAATGTTCCAATTAGCTTTCGAGTATATTAGAAAGGTCTTTCCATCCATATTTGGCTTGAAAGCTACCTTAGCAATTACCGGAAGGTGATCTGATGCAAGGTCATTCCAGGAAATCGGTACAGTTATCAAGTTAGGAGAGTTTGTGATGAATAGGTATAGTGTTGAAGGTTTTGCTTTGTAGCTTGCTGAAATATACGTCGGATCTTTTGGGTACAATATAGTAAATTTATCAATGTAGGACAAATCATAAAGAATATTTCCCCAAGAGTTTGCCTTACCGCAATTCCACAATATTTCTGCAGTTCAATTCCCCACCTAATATGTAGCGACCACTTATGTTTGAAAATTTAATTAAATCTGACTTGAAACAGCTTATTTATTGGTTTTGTCATTCGACAGAGATCATGACAAACACTTCTCCGACGACCCAGCAAAGTAAGCTGAAAATGGATTATTTTTATTATGCAAGTGTATACAAACTTCTACTCCTATATTTTCAATTAAGTGTGTATTTACATTCGAAACTTCCTTATGCTTCAGTAATTTATTAATAGCTAAAGCAAAACCACCTCCCCTACTTGAAGTGCGGTCATATCGATAAATAGTGTAATTAGGTATTATAAATCGATTCTTTTGTAATAATCAAGTTTCGCTAATTAAACAGACATGAATTTTATTGAGACTAAGGAAGTTTGCAAGTTCATTTTTTATTTTTTTTTGTCAACTGACGGCACGTACATTCCATGCCATAATAATTAGATGATCTACATTATTATGTACTAACTGAATAATGACATTAAATTGCTCAATCTTATTCGAACATCTTTACAGTTTGTCCATAAGCTCTGATGTAATAGAGCTTATTTCTTCAAACGTAAAAAGATCAGCGTTCGATTTATCAGCTGTCACTTTTAACGTCGTCGTTTATGTAGGTGTTCTTTCTTGGGAGCCGATGAGGGCGCTCCTATGGCAGGCAACTGACTTTGTACAAAAGTATTAATGCTTTGGTTACCATTATTTAATCGGCGTAACTTGAGCTTTGGTTGTAGTATTACTAGCAGCGTTAGTGCTGTTATTGTTGCGCTGATAGCAACCATCGCTTTGAGCTGGGTTGTAGTGGTTTAAATTACGTTTGGAGTTTGGCGACCTGTTCTGGATCAACGCAATATAAGATGTCTGGCAAGGGCAGGCATAGTCGGTAGAGGTGTGAGTATCTCTGCAGTTTGCACAACAAAGCTTACTTGTGTTTGGGCACGTTTAAAACCAGTTCTTGTTGTTTTTTCAATTGTTTTTACATCAGTAGAGTTTAGATCATGAGAAATTAACATTGTTTAAACCTCGTCATTAGGTAGTTTATCTCGACCATGGCGGACGGCTTTATATCAATAGCTTTGTTTCTCTATTCTCATAAGAGAAAACGCACAGTTGTCGCTTTTTAGTTGATCGCAAATAGTGTTGTGGCAGTCAAGGTTAGTTACAAATATTTTGATGCCAATTGAAATAGTTTTGATATAATATGAGTTAATTTCGATTAAATTAAGCATATCATGTACATATTTAGAGCTTTTTTTAAAGCACAGCAATGGGTGAAATTTTTTCCTTAGGTGAAACGGATCTTCGTGATCAGTTTTTGGATCCTCTATTATGGTTTCACTGTCCATAATAGTTTGTATAGCTTCTATCACCATTAGAAACATTAGTACTATATTTTTTCAAACGCCCCACCTTTGTAGCGGTAGACCAGTGTACTTGTACTGCGTTCTGTGCCGTTTAAGTAATTTGCTTAGCTGTTTTTTAATGTTTTTTTTGCGTTGGATCCGTCAGTTTGTCTGGTGATTGCGATTTACGGTTTCTCTCATTGCTTGTGCTTGGTACCTGCTTAATAGGGCCCCGACACGATCATGCATCTACCATCAGTAAACATCTTAGTGTTTGTGAAATAAGTATGTGTGCGTGTCATGTACGGAGCATGACGAAATATCTACTCGATTTTGATATTTCATCATGATTGTTTTCTCTCAGCGCTCTCTTTCAACATCATCGTCTTCTCTTTGACCATGCTGTCTCATTTATTCCTTCACAAGGTAAGTAGAGGAAGAGGCAAATATAGGCAAGCGCTCACTTTTATTAATTGAGCAGACGTGAGCGCGTGAGTGAATGGCATGCGAAATATTTGCAAAGTGCTGACGGTGTCCGTCATCGACATTGTTGTCTTCCCATCTGCTCACTTCGAAAAATAACAAAAAAATTAATGAAAACATCTATGAAGCATGATAAACACACGTACATGAAATGACTGATAGTATATGCATGATCGTGTCGGGGCCGTATAAGAGTTTTTGTTACTGGCGTAACCGGCACCGATGTGATCGACGACTCAATCGATGCTTGATCGGACGAATTGTTTTTGTTGCAATTTAAAGTAGTGGCATTTGTTTTTGATGCAGTAACTGCTTGCGATGATGCGATTAGTGCAGTTGCTGAGTACATTGTTGTTGTTGCTGATGCTGTGCTAGTTGTTGTTGTATTATTGATTCAGTTGGTTCTGAGGTTGTAACATAAGGAGTTTGCGGGGATTGGGCACACCACGATAGTGAATGCCTATTTCTTAAGCAAAGAGCGGGAGAGCAAAATCTTACTTTACGCTCAGGTAAATTTGTGCTTGGATCGGAAACTTTATTTTTTTTTCCGTTAATCTGTTGAGAACAACGAGAAATGCATAATGTCTTTGAGGGTGGATTTTGCCTATTTTGATGAGCAGAGCTTATCTTAGCACTTAAGTTTCCACTTTTACTTTCAATACACAAAAATGTAAAAGGTTTTGAATAAGTAAAGGCAAATGCATACAAAAAATTTTCAACGGTGATCACATCTTCTCTGTCCGACTGCTCAAACGAGAATGATGAAATAACAATATATTTAAATAGAATAAAACAATTTTCTAGTGTTTATATTTTGGTTTGTATTTGAGTACCTCATATACCATATTATATTTTTTTAATGGCTATCTTGTATTGTAGATTCTTTTTACTGCTAGCATTAAATGCTCTTTTGTTCTCTTCCTATAAGACTTGGACATTTTCTCTAGCTTTTCTACGGCACTCTTACTGTTCTTGATTTAATGCCTCTATCAACAATTCCTGCAGCAGCTCTCCCATCTTATCTAGCCCCATTCTTTTTTTGAAAAAATAAATAAAAAATAAAACAAGCATTACACCAAAAACAAAATTATACTTTAACAACGAAAAGTGCAACGGTATTTTAAATCCGTGGCCAATTTTTGTGTCGCTGATGAGTGGAACTGGCGCTCCTCAGATTGAGCGTAGGCTCTCCAACTGCGGGTACTTCACCATCCGCTCGCAGTCATTAGAATCAAGCTCCGCCCAACAAACAAACAACAACGCAAACAACATCACAAGCTATAACACAAACAATGAAACCTCATGGAGTTCACAGTGTGCTTCACCTGTGATGCTCTGTACACTACCTCCCACAACAACATCAACAACCGCTACTACAACGGTTGCATCAATAGCAACAACATCAACTACCTGTTCAATTTCATCATTGGTCACTGCAACAACCTTGGCACCCATATTTGATACAGTTCAGAGAGAACAAACAGCATACACATCCAGCACAAACGGTAAAGAAAAAACTTATAGTGCTAACTCTGTTCCTCTTATAGCAGCAAGTCAAATTCATTCAATAAGTAAGCAAAGCCCTGTCGGCAGTAAAATAACGGAAACAGTTATCCCGCACAAGAAGGAGACCGCAAAATCAAAAGGTTCGGCAGTACAGACTGGAATTGATCGCTATGTGCAGATTAAACGGAAACTCAGTCCGCAAAAACCTAACCCTGGAAACAAATCTAAGAGATCGAATACCTCTTCTACCCCAACCAATGAGCCCAACGTGTTGAAAGGTAACAGATTTGAAGCTCTTAGCAGCGATAATGATCCCATCGACGTAGAAGAGGCCCCAGCAGTCAAGCAAACCAAGCCTCCCCCAATTTACATTCGCGAGCGCAGTTCAAACAATCTTGTATCACAGGTAGCGCAACTTATCGGCAACAACAATTTTCACATTGTTCCGTTAACCAAAGGCAAAGTGCATGAAACTAAACTGCAAATCTACACTGAGAACAATTACAGGATAGTTTCGAAATTCCTCAGTGATGCCAACAAAAACTACTATACGTACCAACTTAAGAGTAGTAAAGGGCTGATAGTGGTTATAAAAGGAATAGAAGCTGGAGTTGACACTAATGAAATTAAAAGTGCTCTTGAGGAAAAAGGGTTCCCAACTAGGGTTGTGATTAACATCTTGAACAGAAGCAAAATCCCCCAGCCAATGTTCAAGGTCGAGCTCTCTCATGTGAATAAACCAGAAAAAAGAAACAACATTCACCCAATATACAACTTACAATACTTGCTTCACCGCAGAATCACTGTAGAGGAACCTCACAAGCGCAAAGACCCTGTGCAGTGTACAAACTGTCAGGAATTTGGGCACACGAAATCGTATTGTACCCTACCTTCTGTCTGTGTATCGTGTGGTGACCTACACGAGTCTTCAAAATGCACTGCAAACAAAACAGACACAACATCAAAAAAATGTAGTAACTGCTGGGGTAATCACACTGCTAATTATAGAGGCTGTCCAGTTTTTAAAGAACTGAAAAACCGAATGAATCAGCGCAAAGTAACTGCAACTGCCCATAACCGACCTGAGACAAAAGCCACGATGCAAGATCCACGTACTTTCCTAACTACCACTCCCAACATTACATACGCATCCGCACTGCGACCTGGCTCGCAACAAATATCCACCGTAGTGCCAGAGAAAGTAACAGATACTACCAAGCATACACTCCAACAATCTCAGAAGAATGAAGTCCCACAGCATTGTATAACCCAGGAAATAACACCACCCACACCACATAGCTCTCTTGAAAATATGATTGCTAATTTTATACAATGTATGTCCCAGACTACATTATTAATGCAAAATATGCTTCAAGAGATATTAAAAACGCAAAATCTAATCTTACAAAAACTCTGTACTTAAAATGCCTTCGTTCAAAATAACTTCCTGGAACGCAAACGGCGTATCGAAACACAAACTTGAGCTCATAAAATACTTATCCGAGACAGAAACTGATGTTTTATTGCTCTCTGAAACGCACCTTACAAATAAATATAAATTTGAGATCCCGGGCTACTCCTTCTACGCCACACACCACCCTGATGGCAAAGCACATGGCGGAACGGGTATACTCATCAGAAGGCGACTAAAACACTATAAGTCGGTATCATACTCGCAAAACTATATGCAGGCTACGTCGATTGTCATCGAAACTTCAAATGGAAATTTGACGCTTTCATCCGTCTACTGTCCACCCCGATTTTCGATTTCCGAATCGTGCTTCAAGCAGTTCTTCGACACCCTAGGGTCCAAATTTCTTGCGGCAGGTGACTTTAATGCTAAACACCCTCACTGGGGCTCTAGACTTGCAAATCCTAAAGGAAAACAGCTCTACAACACATTAATAAATCCAATCAACAAACTCAACTTTGCTTCTCCGGGAAGGCCTACATATTGGCCAGCGGATCCAAGGAAAATTCCTGACCTAATTGACTTTGCAGTTACTCGTAATATCTCTCGTAGTGTGATTTCAACGGAAACTCATGCCGAGCTATCTTCAGACCATTCTCCAGTCACTTTTCACTTACTGGAGCATCCCACAAAAGGTGATCTTTCCCTAAAGCTTACCTCATGGAAGACTGATTGGCTTAGGTATAAAAAATACGTCAGCACCCACATTTGTATGAGGCCAAAACTTGATACCGGAACAGACATTGACAAGTCTCTGGAACATTTCAACATAACCATTGCGAGCGCTGCTGTTGCCACGACACCGAATGTACAACCGGGCTCCAAGAATACTGTCGTATTAACTAGTGCGGAAATTGAACGGCTAGTCTCAGTAAAACGCCGGCTAAGACGTGAATGGCAGATCAGTCGATCGCCCGCTTCGTTGCAAAGACTCAAAACTGCTAAAAAAATAGTTAAGAAATGCTCTTAAGACTGAAGATCGCAAAATCCAAAGGCACTACATTGAAAACCTTTCATCAACGAGTACCAAGTTTTCGATTTGGAGAGCACAAGACCGCATGAATCCACCAATAACAGCTGACAGCCCCATCCGGGATCAAAGTGGAAACTGGGCGAGATCTGACGAGGAAAAGGCTTTCACTTTTGCTAACCACCTCAAATCCGTCTTTCAACCAAACTTGCCAAGAAACGGGTTTCAACTTCCCTTGCAGCCATGCGCTCTATTGGCTAATTGCAGCGTGCTTAAAACTAATTCAAATGAGATAAGAGCAGCAATTCATAATTTAATACCAAAGAAAGCGCCTGGACACGATCTCATCACTCCCAAGATGATTATTGAGCTACCAAACTGTGCAATATCATTCATTGCAATGCTCTTTAACGCAATACTCAAAGTGGGCTACTTCCCAGCACTTTGGAAGAAGTCTGTAATAATTATGATCCCTAAAGTTGGTAAAGACAAATCAATGGTGTCCTCTTATCGGCCTATAAGTTTGCTGCCGGTGCTATCTAAATTATTTGAAAAAATTTTTATTAAGAAGCTCATACCGTATATAAACGCAAACAACATAAACCCCACACATCAATTCGGGTTTAGATCAAAATAGATCAAAACACAGTACAATCGAGCAAGTAAACCGTGTCACTATGGGTATCAGAACGGCTTTTGAGCACCGAGAATACTGTTCAGCTATATTCATTGATGTTGCTCAAGCTTTTGACCGTGTATGGCATGTTGGTCTCATTCACAAAATAAAAAGCGTGCTTCCACAGAGCTCACACCAACTACTAGAGTCATACCTTACTAAAAGGTTATTCGAGTACCACATCAATGCTGGCGTCCCACAAGGCAGTGTTCTCGGTCCGCTTTTATATGTCATTTTCACTGCTGACATACCTTTAAATCCCCGCCTTATTACATCAACCTTTGCGGATGACACTGCAATCATCAGTCACTCTCGCTGCCCCAAAAAAGCGACGAAAGAGCTAAGTGATCATTTACAACTGGTATCGAACTGGCTAGACAATTGGCGTATAAAAGTCAATCCGGATAAATGCAAGCATGTAACTTTCACCTTAAACAAGAGAGACTGTCCGTCCATTACTTTTAACAACACCACCGTACCACACTGTACTGAAGTCACCTACCTAGGAGTACATTTGGACAGACGACTCACCTGGCGGAAGCATATAGAAGCCAAAAAAATTTCTATGAAATTAAAAGCCCAGTCTCTTCACTGGCTCTTAAACCCAAGTTCTGGGCTAAGCCTCGATCTAAAGGTGCTGTTATATAACAGCTTAATAAAGCCTATCTGGACATACGGTTCCCAGCTTTGGGGGAATGCAAGCCCAAGTAACGTTGAAGTCATCCAAAGAGCCCAATCAAAAATACTTCGTTTCTTAACAGGTGCTCCCTGGTACATTTCGAACGCGAATATCCACAGAGACCTTAACGTCCCACTAATTAAAACCGAATTGGACAAAATGAAACAAAAATATTTTGTTAAGCTCTCGGAACATCCTAATCCACTAGCACGATCACTATCGTATATGAGTTGTCGCACGCGCCTTCGTCGGAATGACTTTCCTGCCCCATAAACCTGGGAGGACCACGCAACACTGGAAAGTTTCTTTACCTCACCACTATAGAAACTTTTAAAACATCATTAGCTTTTAAGATTTCTCAATTATTGTTAGGCTTTGTGTTGTATTCAAAGTGATGCAATAAATAATAAAGAACGCAAAAAAAAAAAAAAAAAAAAAAATCTAGCCCCATGGCTACCTTAAAAGGTGCAATCTTCCTGCTTCTTGGTTCAGCATCATTGATAATTTGTTGTACCCAAAGGCTTAGATTCTCGTGACTTAAGTTGGCTAACAAAGGTACCACCATTTTTTGCTTCCTTTCCAACTGCCCGTTACCACGTGGAACTCCAGTGGCAATTACAAAAGTTGAATAATTCTTAATGGATTATCAAAATTTACAGCTTGTTTCACCAATCAATAGAATACTTTTTCGGTCCCCTTACTGTGGGTCAGTTATAACCACAGAAATTTTGAAAATCCATCCAAAACGACGAACAAATAGTTTTAAAATATATTTATACGCTCCATGTGCATGATCCACGTGATAAGTTACAACTGTCCTATCCCCCTTGTCAATTTTTTCTAAACAACCCTCTTTTCTATTTGCTTTCGCATTCACCATGATACACTGTCCACAGCACTGGTAACCTTCTCTTTTAATCTCTGAATATAGTATAATTTCTCCACCAATTCTTGTATCTTTTTTATGTTCTTGTTTATGTGCCAACTGTAATATCTCGTTCTCCATTTGAAAATATATAACCATCAAGTGAAGATTTGAATTCTCAAACAAGATTTAGTTTTCTATGTAAAAATCTTCTTATTTCCGTTCTCTACCGCACATCTCACTGCCTTTACCTGATCATCCTGTAATTGCGCTTTCTTCACCCGACACAATACACTATCTGTTAACATACAATATATCATGCAATTCTGCATCAACAAGATTCATATTAGACCCTGTACGATATTTTATCTTGTAATCAAAATCTTGCAAGAACATTGCCCAACATACCACAATAGGTATTCATTCCTAAGATATATTGTACACTCGCCACTTTTCTGTTATTGCATAATCTTCTAGCTCGTATGAATGATATCTTTGCTCACATGGTTTTGTTTACGACTCATAAACTGCACTGGCTGAAACAACCCATCTTCCGAAACTTTCTGTAACAACAAACCCATATGTAGGCATATCTGTATGAATAAATAATCTAACGACGGATTCACTCGTTTGGGCCAACTTTCAATTTTTTAATGCTATTTGCTACATTTCTTCATATATTTTGTTTTCCATTAGGAATTTGACTAATTTGAATGTTCACTGTGGATGCAGCCTTAAAGCAATTATCAAACTATGAATGTCCAAATATTCATCATTCCGAGTCGGTGACTGCAACTTTAAGAGCGTTAACGCGAATTTTTGGTCATAATAATCGGGAAAATTCGAGTTTAGTTATTCGCTTTTGGATGTTCCCATGCCAGTGAGACTCCGCGTTGGTCGAAGTGCGGAAAATATTGGTGCCGTGCAAGCGTCCGTCGCAAACGATCCAAAACAGTCGATTCCACAACGTTCTCAAGAATTGGGAATCTCTCAATCCACACTATGGCGAATTTTGCGAAAGAATCTTGGCCTTATAAGATCAATGTAACTCAAAAACTAAAGCCACTCGATCATGTGAAGCATCTTACGTTTTCGAATTGGGCTCTTGGAAGAAGATGACCAATTTCATCGCAAAATAATTTTCAGTGATGAAGCGCATTTTTGGTTTAACGGTTTCGTCAACAAACAAAATATGCTTTATTGGTCAGGTGAAAACCCTCATGTGCTTCAAGAAACACCAC
>JBAMAW010000952.1:0-55821 GCA_037043295.1 Amiota minor
TGTTCGGTGAAGTGATACCGTGGCAACTCGTAATAAACAAAAGATTATTATTCGGTCAATCAACTTCAGGTAGTTCAAGATTAATTTCTTAACTACCCATCGGTGGACTACAATCCTACAAGGCCCGTCCGTAGGATACCTTCACAGAGTTTGGTCGCAGGATCCCCAGTAGAAC
Organism: Amiota minor; assembly: GCA_037043295.1. Taxonomy (NCBI): domain Eukaryota; kingdom Metazoa; phylum Arthropoda; class Insecta; order Diptera; family Drosophilidae; genus Amiota; species Amiota minor. The sequence goes on from JBAMAW010000952.1 coordinate 176, forward strand.
TCGAACAGGATGAAATCCGGACCAGCAGGAGGGGTGGCCACATCAGTAACATTAATGTAAGTTAGAAAATAAGAAATCAATTTTTAAAGAAAAAAATAAAACAAAATAAATGAACATAAAAGAAAATTAAAAAAATTTTAGAAGTAAATATTTTAAAAAAATTTTAAACAAAATAAGAAAAAAAAAAAAAAAAAATATAATAATACAAAATTAAATGAACATAACGAAAACATAAAACAAAAAATTTATAACTCAAAATTAAAACACCGCAATTGTGGTATAACTAACTCCAACTCTGCGAATCCTAAGGGACCCTCCAGGGTAGAAGGAGAGAACCATCTACTGGTTTTAAAGAAAAAAAAAAAATAAAGTAAAAATTAATTAAGTTAAAAATAAATTTTTCCTATCTCACATTGACACAAACACAGTTTTTCAAAAAATTAGTAAAACAAAACAAAATATACTGGTTTTAAAGAAAAAAAAAATAAAATAAAAATTAATTAAGTTAAAAATAAATTTTTCCTATCTCACATTGACACGAACCAATTTTTTCAAAAAATTAGTAAAACAAAACAAAATATATTGAAGTAAATTAAGATAAATATAAGTTTTTCTCTCACACTACACAATTTAAAACAAAAAAAAAAGAAGAAAAAAAAAAAACAAAAAAAACAGGAAACAAAAACAAATTATATCACATCGACACAAATACATTTCTCCGACAAATTAGTGCATGACTTGAGCAAGACAACTTTTATTCGATCGATCTATGGCAAATCAGAATAATTTAATTAGACCTCCGATAATCAACGTTGAAGCCTTAAGAGAACAATCACCCCACTTAAACGAGGCCATTGCACAAAGACGACAAATTAGACAGGCAGACTATCAACAAATTGGAAACATGAACAATCCACAAGACATAGCAACCATTGTGAACCAATTGTTGGCGCAGCAACTGCCCAACTTAGTTCGCAACATTGTAAACCCTAACCAGAATTTTAACGATGTGAATGATCAGGTTATAAATGAAGAGCACCGCAATAATTTAGCTGACTTGGACCGAATACCAGATGTAGTGAAAAGCTTAAGGAATTTTCTGGGGAACCATCCGAATTTAGCTCCTGGAAGAAGAGTGTAGACGATTCTGGAGCTTACGCATCAACAGTCGGTACACCAAAATATTTTAGTATCCTACATACAATCAGAAACAAAATAGTCGGTAACGCAGATACGGCCCTCGAGTCATATAGTGTGCCTCTTAACTGGAGTGCTATATCCAAATGCCTTACACTACACTACGCAGACAAACGTGACTTAAGCACGCTAGAGTACCAAATGACCATGTTAGTACAGGGAAATAATCAGTCGGTGGAAGATTTTCATCAAGCTGTTTATAAAAACTTATCTCTGATTTTGAATAAGGTAGGTTGCATGGAGCTATCTAGAGATAGTCACCAACTCATGACGAAATTATATCGCGACAAAGCACTGGACACCTTCGTGCGAGGGTTGAAAGGTGATTTATCACGTCTACTAGGCATGAAAGAACCAGTAGATCTCCCGTCAGCACTACACTTGTGCTTGAAGCTAGAAAATCAAGACTATCGAACGAATGTTGCCATGAATAAAAATCCACAGACCCACTTCAGAAATCCAAATACAAAACCCATACCAGCACCTCGTACTTTCCAGTTTAGCAACAATTCCAACTCGCCAACCACCTGCAGTTCCTCCGAGAAATTCGTTAACCCAACAACAACCAACTTTATTTCGACAAAACAATATGACCTTTCGACAACAACAACCGTCAATACTCCTTGGCTACGCACAAATGATTATGGCATAGACCATTCATCACACCAAGACAGAATTTTAACCATCAGGGTCAACTATACCAATCTGTAGCTCCACCTCGCCCAATGGCACCCAAACCCCTGCCGCGCCCAGAACCAATGGACGTGGACCCCAGCATCCGAACTAGAATGGTTAATTACATGAATAGAATTCCACAATTCGAAACAGGCAAAAGACCACCCGGTCCAACAAACCAGCCCGAAAAAAGGCAGAGAAATTTTAATATTCAGACAGACGAGATTAGACAAGTAGAACCAACAGGTGCTGAAGCTTATTCCACTATGACAGAATATGAAGACGCAATTACCCAACATGACAATCAAAATGATTATGATGAAACCTTGGCTCAATATGCTGAGCAAATAGACGATGTTGACAGTTACGATTACACCGAATATGAATATTCTGACCTCAATTTTTTAGAATAAAGAACTCCTCACTCCCATACTTCGAGTGCAAAGTGAGGAGTGGGCAAATACTGAAAATATTAATAGACACCGGCTCCAACAGAAATTATATCCCACCAAAATTTGTAGAAAATCCAGTACTCAACGAGAAACCTTTTGATGCCGTAACTGTTGGTGGCAGTATTAGAATCACTCAACACAAAATGGCTAACCTATTTAACAGACCCGATATCGTAGTAAAGTTCTTCCTACTACCTACACTAAAAACTTTTGATGCTATACTAGGAAATGACAGCCTCAAAGAATTAGGAGCAGTAATTGATAGCAGCAATAACCTGATGAAAATCAAAAATAATATTAGTATTCCCATTAAAGAAAAAAAACTTGAATCAATAAATATAGTAATTCCTCGTACAGACCATATGACTCAAGAACAAAAAAGAGAATTAGACCAATTACTTAAAAGATACCCGAATCTGTTCGCTGACCCCAATGAAAAACTGACCTACACAACAAATGTGAAGGCAGAAATCCGCACTAGTTCAGACTCGCCAGTATATTCAAAATTCTACCAATTCCCAATGACCCTAAAAGACGAGGTAAACAAACAGATCAAAGAACTTTTGGACGACGGAATTATCCGTCCATCCCGATCACCGTATAATTCACCAGTGTGGATTTTACCCAAAAAATTAGATGCCTCTAAAGAAAGAAAGTATAGAATGGTCATTGACTATAGAAAACTAAACAATATAACAATAGCTGACAAGTATCCAATACCCGAGATAAACGAGGTATTAGCTCAACTGGGTGACAATAAACTTTTTTCAGTACTAGACCTTAAAAGTGGTTTCCATCAAATTCCTCTGAAAGAATCCGACATTGAAAAAACTGCCTTCTCCGTTAATAACGGAAAATATGAGTTTACACGACTCCCATTCGGATTAAAAAATGCCCCATCAATATTTCAACGAACTCTCGATGATATTCTTCATGATCATATCGGTAAGATATGCTTCATTTACATAGACGATATCATTATTTTCAGCAAAGATAATGAATCTCACTCCAAAAATTTGGAAACAATTTTCCAAACTTTACAGGAAGCCAACATGAAATGTCAACTTGACAAATGTGAATTTTACAAAAACAAAGTTGAGTTTCTAGGCTTCGTAATATCAGACGAGGGTATCGAGACAAACCCAAGCAAAATAGCAGCGATAGCAAATTACCCATGTCCCAAGACATTGAAAGATTTAAGATCTTTTCTTGGACTCTCCAGCTATTATAGGAGATTTATTAAAGGATTCGCTAAGATGGCGAAACCACTTAGCTCCATTTTAAGAGGGGAAGACGGACGAGTGTCCAAAAGAGAGTCAGCAAAGAAATTTGTCAAACTTGACCAAGAAGCAATAGAAGCTTTTAACAAAATAAAAAATGCTTTAGTATCAAACGAAGTAATACTCCGTTATCCCGATTTCAAAAAAGAATTTCATTTAACCACTGATGCTTCTAACTTTGCGATAGGAGCTGTGTTATCACAAAACAAACAGCCAATATGCTTCCTCTCAAGAACGCTTGCTAAAGCAGAAGAAAACTATGCTACAAACGAAAAAGAAATGTTGGCCATATTTTGGGCATTAAAAGCCCTCAAAAATTACCTCTACGGTAAAGCGAAAGTCAAGATCTATACAGATCACCAACCCTTAACACATTCTCTCAGCAGCTGGAATGGAAATGCTAGAATAAAACGATGGAAAGCCTATTTAGAAGAATATGACTACGAAATCCTATACAAACCTGGCAGAGACAATGTGGTAGCTGACGCATTGTCTAGAATACCCACAATTAATACAATGAGCTCTGTCGCTTCGACCCAACACAGTGATGAGAGTTCAAGTCACAATTTGATACCCAGTATTGAGACACCAATTAACGTATTTAAAAACCAGATATTTATCAGAAAAGCAGATGTAGACGATTATAGCTTCAATATTCCATTTCCGACTTTTCACAGACACATCATAAATCGATCAAAATGCACAAACGACGAATTACTAGAAATACTTAAAAAATACTTAAATCCATCGGTAATCAATGGAATTCTGACTTCAGAAGAGATAATGAACCAAATTCAAATTTTATATCCAGCTCATTTTAGAAACATAAAAGTAAGATTCACCCAGAGTAAAGTAGAAGATTTGACGAACGAAGCAGAACAAGATGAAAAAATCCTCAAAATTCATAACAGAGCACATCGAAATGCGCACGAAAATAAAATACAATTGGCGGAGAAATATTATTTCCCACGCATGAAACAAAAAATTGCTATCTTAGTTAAGCAGTGTCAGACTTGCAAAGAAGAAAAATACGATAGGCATCCCACGAATCCAGAAATTAAAGAAACACCAATTCCCGAATATCCAGGACATATAATTCATGTTGACATTTACTCCACTGAAAAGAATTTAGTTTTGACAGCAATAGACAAGTTTTCTAAATTAGCCCAAGGTAGAATTATTAAAGCAAAAGCAGTAGAAGATATAAAAAAACCTTTACATGATCTATTATTTTACTATGGCATCCCCAAAATTGTGGTAATAGATAACGAAAAGTCTCTCAACGCGGCATCAGTAACCTTCATGATGCAAGATCAACTGGGGATTAAAATTTTTAAAGCACCACCATACAAAAGTACTGTCAATGGACAGGTCGAAAGATTTCACTCCACCCTTTCAGAAATAATGAGGTGTCTCAAAAGAGAGAAAATACATAGAACTTTTAGCGACCTCTTGTACAGAGCAATATATGAATACAACTACTCCATACATTCCGTAACTAGTAAACGACCCTTCGAGGTTTTCTTTGGCAGAAATGTGACCACGAATCCAGCACAATATGAGAAATCTAGACAAGACAACATCGACAGACTCAAACAAAAACAGATGGTAGACTTGAAGAACCGCAACAAACACCGTAATGACGTAAAGACCTACACACCTGGTCAGGAAATATTTGTTAAGATCAACACGAGATTAGGATCAAAACTATCTTCCAGATACAAAAAAGAAACCGTTAAGGAAGACAAAAATACGACAGTACTAACAACAGCAGGGAGAATTATCCACAAAAGTAACATAAAGAACGTACTATAAACCATTTCAGATTGCTAATTACATTGATGGCAACCCCAACGGAAGGAAAACTGGATATTACCAACTACACCGACGCACAGACGGCAACCATTTATAAAGGGATAGGTAAAGTCCAAATAGCTACCACACGCATAGTCCACGTAATAGATTTGGGACATATTAAAGGTACTCTAGACAGATTGCTCAGTTATACTGAGCAGAACCTCAAAACCAGCAGTTTGTATCATACGCTCCACCAAGAACTATATCAAACATTCGTTACTTTCCGTACTATAACTCGTTTAGCAATCGGCATACCAGAGCAATTAATATAATAGGTTCCGCCTGGAAGTATGTGGCCGGTAGCCCTGATAACGATGATTTGGTTCTACTAACAGATAGCATTAATAAACTAATAACTAACGACGATACACAATTAATCATTAATAGGCAATTAGAAGAACGAATTAATAAACTAACTAGAATTTCTAATGATATCGCAAACTCTATTCAAAAAGATTCATTCATGAGTACCGAACTTGCAGTAAGCTTCCAGAATCAAATCAGACTTATTAAGGAAGAAGTAATTAACATTAAGTATGCAATTCAATGGGCAAAAATGAACATAATAAACACTTTCCTATTAGGAGAAAAGGAGATAGAAATAATAAATAATCAATTTAAAGACAGTAATATGCCTCCACTAACCATCGAAGAAATGTTGGAATTTTCAGATGTGTCAATTTTGCATAAAGAATCGACACTACTATACGTAGTGAAAATACCAAATTTAGATCCATTAACTTATGAAAATATTGTTAATAAAACCAATAGTAAAAAAGAATCTAATTGTAAATTTGCCAGAAAATGAGATATTCAAATACGAAGATATCATTTTCGGGGTAAATAACGATTGTAAATCTATCAATAATGTAAAAATATGTAGTAAGACAAAAATTGTTAACTTAAGCGAAAGTTCTTGTATTCCTAAGTTACTTAGAGGGGATAGAGCTTTGTGTGGATTCAGCAACGCGAATCACATTCCAGACGTAGAGGAAATAGACAACGGCCTCGTCATGCTGAACGACTTCAATGGCACCTTGTACTGGCAGGAAGAGAAGAAGCAACTCCAAGGCTCATATTTGATCAGCTATTGGAATGAGACTATAAAAATTAACGAAAATGAATTTAATAATGCAGAAACCACAGTGATGGAACCGGGCATGCCCTTAATCCAAATAGCCCCAACAGAAATAGATCGAATCAAGATTCTATCATTGGAGGCGTTAGAGGAGCTTCACACGAACAACATAAAGAAAATACAGAAGTTGGAAACCCATTCGGAAGTAAACAGAGTTGCACTACTAGCACTCTTTATTGCCGCCATCATCCTCATGTGCATTCTACATTTCTGTAACAACAAAAAAAAGGCTATTCTCCAACTAAACCAGCCACAGCACGACAACCAAAACGAAGCACCAAGACCGCAACCGAGCCAACAGCAACCCCCAAACCCGCAGTTCAATAACATTCCTTTCTTTTAATTACTGCTTGAGGACAAGCATCAATCAAAGGGGGAAGAGTTAACAACAAATTATTTCACAATACCAAAAGGTAGCTAAACTCCAAAATGCTGATCAAGCGTCTGCATTATTTCCTGCACAAGCTATAATCTTCCAAGAAGCGGAATGCAATTCTATCTCTTGCGCAACGTAACCATCGCTACTGCTCGCTAACGACTTCGCTGCGGACGTCGTATCCAACAAGCTTAGAGTTAAGTAGGGATAGAATTGATTTAAGCAGTTTAGTTGCAATTTTATATCTGAATAAAACAATACTTAATTCGGAATAAAATAAATTTTTTCTTTTTAATTAAAAAGAAATTAATTTACATGAGCAGAGCGCATGAACACGCAAAATTAACAAATTAACAACAATGAGCATTCTTTTTGTTTATTCATCGCTCGCGTATGAAGAAAGAAAAAAATGAATGCAAGCCAATACTCGCAGGCGAGAGCAAGAACGCATTATCAAAGCGTTCATATATGAACGCGAGCAAAATCAAGAAATCTAAATAAATGTGCGTTCGCACGTGAAGATTTTTGTACTCTGACAGTTTCAACAAATATCATCTACAACTTATTACAAAATGCTTAGTTCTACTTAGTCTTTCCTTCATACCCTACAAATCTCCGACATATACATACATATATCGTATATTATTGTATAATATCGTCATGTTTTAATATGAGTTCACAAAATAAAGAAATAAGTTGTTACGTATAATATACAACTTTAAAAAACGAATTTCGGAATTTGAACTCTTAAATTATAATTTCCGTTAAATAGTTACAAAGTGCTTTATTTAATTTATTATTATGATTATGAAAAAGGCACAAAAAGTCCAAGCATACTTACAAACTTTCTAAATTTTCTATCATTACCTTCAGTCTAGAGAACTCAGCTTATTAATCGAACATTTTTGATCATCTGCATTATGTTCGAATAAGCCAGTTAAGCTGCTTAAGTTTTTGACGACAAGTTGCAGCAGTTTTGACAATGTGTTTGCGCCAGGCAAGTCTCCGGTCCAATATCATGCCCAGGTAGCAGGCTGAGCCCACCTGGGGTATGACCGAGTTGTGTAGCAAAACGTTTGGACAATGAAGTACCAGTGTTTTACGTGCTCGACCTATCTGAGAAGACTTAAGAACACGGTGCAGGCACATGGATTGATAAACGTCAATCAACGTCCCCTTGGATATATATCCGCATGTACCAAATTTGAGTCATATTTATTTTGGTAAATATGACTCCCTCCTTGGTGGGGAGCGAGGCCCATCTTAAACCTCTGCTGTTCTCTGGGTCACAGCACCCGATTGTATAACGCAACTCCACGTCGAGTTATTACTCTACCCGCATTTGGGTATTAAACCACAGCCACCACGATACTCCCACAAGGGGGCCGTACCCGCTGTCCAGGACGGAAACAAGTTCCGTGGGTTCCTCACCACCGGTGGTACCAGAAAATAGCCTCTGGTCTGGACTGGTCTGGAATAGAATGCAGGCTGGTAGCCCAGATGGCACAGTATAAAGCTATAGTCATGGATATAGCTTCTTCACTGTTTGGAGCGAGGTCTATTCCTACCTCTTCCGCCAATTTGGCAGCATTTTTATGATCGAGATCAGGCGAGCATATGTTCCCACTGTCACAAGGACTTTAAGCGAATGGGTAGTAGACTGAGACCGCTACAAGCCAAACGCCCGTGGAACAGAAAATACCTCTGTCAGGCAACGTAACCAAGTTACTACCAGCTCCATGAAGCTCAGGGACTGGTTACCCCGGGGGGAACACTAACCCAACCCACATTCACACACACACATAAGGGACAGTCTCAGGCTACAATCAGACGACGTCTCAAAAATACTGCACGTGCAAACCCATTTAATATCCTAACTCTATCCCCATTGGAGTGCACCTCACTAAAATCAAAACCCCCATTAACACTCAAAATACCGAACTCATTCATATCCCTTAGATCATCATACAGAGAACATTCACAGAGAATATGTTGCCATGTCTCATCCGTCGAGCCACGAGGGCATTCCGCACTGTCATTTAGGCCCATTGAATGCAAAAAAAGCATTAAGGGAACCATGACCAGTCAACTGGAATCCGAGCCAAAGGTTAAAACTAAAGTCCGGTCAACAATTCAGGGTCGTCAGTAACACTGCGGATACAGCTGCGATATTTTTCTCTGTCCGCACGCCGTCTCAGAAGGTCGACCAATAGTCCAGCAGGGAATGAGAAAAGTAAAATTCTTACATTAATCAAAAAGCACAAGAGATTAGAATGGCACTGTGCTTCCGACAGGCGAGAAATAGCTCCGCAGTACAAAATTTACCAGTTGACTTAAGCGTGGTTAAAATTCCAATCGATAGATCACACCTCTTGACAAAAGCAGAAATAAATACACAAACAATAGAAATCGATGATTAACTATATAATCAGGAATAACGAAGATATTTTAAATGTAATAGGCACACATCTTGAATCAGTTCACTCTACAAAAGATAGTGAAACAAATAATAATTTCCATAATTCTGTTAAGCACTGCTTCGAAAGGTTTCTATCCTTTACAACCATATTCGAGACATCGCGATCAACCATACCTACATTTTCTGACAATAGAACAGCCAACAATATCAATGATGAAATCGACATATCGTAACAAAAACCAAAATATTTAGCATTTTCAAAAAATTCAAAAAATAAGCTATTAGCGGGTTTCAATAAAATTCCAAATATTGTCCTCAAAAACTTGCCGAAACAACTAATTCTTCATTATTGTACACTTTTCAATAACATGCTCAACAATGCATATTTCCCAAAAACTGGAAAAAGCCAAAGTAATACTACTTCACAAAAAAACAAAGACCCTTCAGATTTAAACAAATTACCGCCAATTAGTCTATTGCCCCATATACATAAGTAAAATTTTTGAAATTTGTATTAATATTAATTTCAATAAATATTGCGACAGATACAATCTAAACAGCGAAAGGCAATTTGGCTTTAAGTTCAAACATTCTGCTGTCCATGCTATATACCTGTTAGCAACGGACATTCAATGGAGCTGGAACAAAAAAACTTGTTATAGGCGCATGTTTAATAGAGCTAGAGGAAGCTTTCGATAGAGTATGGATTAAAGGACTAATACTGAAACTTATCAAATATAAATTTCCCTTACACTCTTTAATTCTGTTACATAATATGATCTCTAATAAAACGTTTTTAACTTTTTATAACAATACAGCTAGTAGTAAAGAGTTCGTTATTGAAAATGGCTTACAGCTGTGATCTCGCGGCATTATTTAATCTTTACATTCTAAATTTGTTAGAGAATATTGAAAATATGATACTTACATTTAAACCTGAAGTATTGTGAAGTCTTGAATAAAAAATAAAATCAAAACAAACAATACAAAAAGGAAAAAAGAATAATCTCATTGTTTGAAACGATAGTGTAAACTAGTTGCAAGAAAAAAAAAAAGTAACAACATAAAATCATTAGAAAAGAAAATTGTTTATATAAAACTAAAAGTGAATTCAATTGTTTGTGTGCACAGTAAAAACAACAACAAAAACACACAAGCAAAGGTATTTCGGTATTTCGGCAAACTAAGCTGCTAACCGTTAGCAAATAATAGAGAAGTGAAGCAACAACAAAGAACAGCAGCTGCAAAAATTCGAAAAAGCTAGCCGAGCTTTGGACTTTGGACCCAAAAAAGGGGTGACATTTACTTACGCACCCGGGCACTAACATTTAATTTTATATACCTTAGTTACTTATAATATATGGTCATTTAATAAATAAAAACCATAGAGTGATGATGATGCAAATACTATTAAAAATAAAGCAAACACAAATATGAGTTCACGCACTTTGCATACAATTTCAGTTGAATTCAATGAAAAATATAAAGAAAGGGAAGGAATAGCAAAGGGTCGCGGATTTACCTACTTCCTTTTACTTTTTCGACCGGATCATGATTATTGTCACGGAACTATACGACAACATGACTGACTAACATAACCAAATTCGAAATATTTCTTTTAAACAATTAAATTATTGTTTAAGTTGTTATTTTACAGATTTTTCTTTTTGTAAACCCTTTTTTCTTCAAAGATTTTCTTGTTTTTTGTTTTTTTTTTACAAAGAGAGAAATGACCGAAACACCATGACGTAAGGACTCCTTAAATAGCAACAATTTTGAACGAGAAAGTTGCAGTAGCCGTTTATAATGCAACGTACATCAAATAAACGAAACCAAGATGTGGGCACACCATCAGGAAAGAGATCCCGAGAAGCACTTTCAACAGAAGTGAACCTGCATGATGTGCTAGACGCGGTCAAATCGGTACAAAGTAAATTGGTTGCGAAAATTGAGGCAGTGGAAACTATAAGTCCAAGCGCCGAAGGTTTCAAGGCCATTGTAAGAGAAACCAATAAGCAGACAAGTAAAGAGGTCCTTGATAAAATATCGAGTATGGCAAAAGATGAAGCTGAATTGAAAAAACAAAATAAGATGAAAATCGAGTTAGAACAACTAAAAGCGGAAATGGAAGCTGAACGAAAACGGATTGCGCAGATGGAACAACATATCAAAGGCAAGAAGGTGATATTCAAAGCGTTGCCAGCAACCAAGGCAGTTCATGATGAAGTGAAGAGGGAATGTAAAGAGTGCTTACAGTTACCATCGGCCTCAGTGGTGAAAGCAACAAAAAGGATTGGGGAGCGAGGTGGTAAAGTGACTGCGTTGGTTGAGTTTGACTCGGAAAAGGGTTTGCTTTCGATTTTAAAACGCACAAACAAGCTGGCAGGTTCAATCTACATAGAACACGATCTCAATGCGGACCGCCAATTAAACAAAAGAGTGATGCTGCAGCTTAAATTGGTGACATTGGCTACATCCGATTATGGATGGGGGATGAAATACAAAAAATAGTTTTATCTCCTATAATATTCATGGCCTGCAAAGTAAATTTTTATATCCTGATTTTTTCCAATATTTACGGCAAAATTAAGTATTCGCAATAATTGAAACACACCTCACTGAAGTTTGAGTAGTACAGGCAACTAAATAGTTTAATGGATTTGATACATATTGGAAACCAGCAACGAGAAAAAGCAAATACGGAAGAGCTAGCGGTGGAATGGTCATTGGAATTAAAAAGGATTCAAGCAATAGGGGAATAAGGCGTGTTTTCCGCACTGTAAATGGAATTGGTAATATTAGTTTATACGCTCACGATAAAGAAATAACTTTGATTCTAGAATAGATAAGAGGATCTAACTGGCAAGGACAATTTTCAGTACTCAAAGCTTTCTTCAAAGAAACAACAGAGAGAAATTTAATAATTATGGGCGATTTTAATGTACGAATTGGACAACAAATGGATTTGATAAGACTAAATTGTAATGCAGTTTACGAAAATAGGAATTCAAAAGACATGGTAACAAATTCAAATGGAAAGGTACTCACTGAGTTCTGTACAGACTATGGATTATTGATACTGAAGGGAAGGCCGCAAGGTGATCAAAGTGGTGATTTTACTTTTGTAAATGCGATCGGAAGCTCTGTAAATGACCTATGTGGAGTGCCTTCATTTGGTCACAAATTTCGAAGTCGGTCATCAAATATGGTCAGATCACATGCTTAGCAAGTTTACTATGGATTTTGAAAATATTAACAGCCAAACAAAAAAAAAACCAGAATTTTATACCGAAACTGCACTGGATAGAGCATACCTTTTTTTGGTACTATTGTCATCCTGACGAGTTTTTAGAGAATTATTTACAAGCCTTGCAAATTCAGTTTGAAGGGGAAGCAAACTTTGTGCAACTCTTTGTTCATGATGAAATTTTTTATCATTGTTTTTCGTAACAATAAATAGTCCTTCAAGACTTGCGATTCTTGAAAGTGGGACATAAACAAGTTGATGGTCACGAGATTTTTCATACTCCTAAACAACTTGGTGGAAGGTACTTGCGATTTGTGAATTGTCATCCCACAGGCTGGAATTAAAGGGAAGTGTTTTCGCTTAGCTCTAATAGTACGATTGGTATTCCAATAGATTGTAGCATTTCTTCGGGCAATAGGAACCAAATCATTTACATTGTTATCCCGCAGAAAGGTTCCTTAATTTAAGTCCAATTCTATAACTAAGAGTTTCCTCTTAACCAGAGGCGAAACATTGTTTATTTGATCAATCCTGTTTTCGTCATTAACAATTTCAGTTGTGTTTTAATTTTAGTATTTATTGGTGATGCCTGGATAGAACTACACATTCTCTAAAAATTTCAACTCTATAGCTATTACGGTTTATGAGATATGACCCGAGGACGGACAGACAACGAAGTCTCTGCCATAGGGGTTTTGTTTCGTACATTTTGGGTCCGGAACCCTAACAAAAAAAAATTTTAAATTTAAAAAGCACGTTGTCGCCAACTGTTTGTTACCGTTCGGCTATCCATACACTACCCAAGCAACGCGTTGCTTAATTTCTGATCGACAAGAAAAGCGTTAACAAAAATTCACATCAAAAGTACCTCGATCGAAGGGATAACCCTATAACCAGTACAGCCACTGCTGGAGCCGTTACTTCTGAACAAGATAAAAGGAAAAACTCTCCAAATAGGAATGGTAATATAAGAAACAACAAAAATATCCCACCAATTAATGTATTTGACATTTCTTCAAAACAAAGCATCGATTTAATGAAAAATGGTTTAAAAATCAAAGAGTGTTATACAAATAAACATGCGATATTTTTATTTTTTTATTGTAAAAGCAAAAGCAAAATATTTTTCATATACACCCAAATGTTTAAGATCTAAAACATTTATACTAAAAGATATAAATGGTAACATAGACTTACAAGAGATAAAAACTGATTTGTTGAAATACCAAAACTGATTTGTTTTTAGAAATATTAGATGTAAAAAATTTTAAGAAATCTCACAGTGCAGGAACTGCCAAGAATTGTTCCACAGTGCATCAAATTGTCACCTAACGCCTAGATGTGTAAAGTGCGTAAACTGTTCGAAACCAAAGGTATTCATCAATGAAAAAGACAAATTGTTCTGTGTTCTATGCAACAATTATGGCCATCCGGCTTCTTACAAGGGCTGCAAAAAATATAAAGAGTTACAACAAAAAATACGCGCTAAAAGGCAAAATTTTCCACAGGAAAACAGAACTATAACGGCATACCCACAAAACGAATGAGTTGGTGTCAGGAACACGTTGAAATGGAACGATTGAATATTTAGCTGATACTATATCGCTTCGATTATGAAGTACAAAAAAGTGAATTGACTGAATGAAAAACGATCCAACTTTTGAATCATTCACAATAGATAAGATAGGAACATGTGAATGGGAATAACATTCACATCACAAAAACGGAATTCCTCATTTATTCACATTTTCTTTAAATGGTTTCTGCAATAGAAGCATTCTTTTTAAAGTGAATGATTCAAAAGGCGTTTTGAAGACATTTATGCACTAACTTCAATGACTTAGTTAAAACGCCTTTTGAGACATTGTCAGCAAAAACGAATAAGTTGGTTTCAGGAACACGTTGAAATAGAACGATTGAATATTTAGTTGATACTATATTCCTTCGAATATGAAGTACGAAGAAGAATGGCTGAATGAATAACAATTCAACTAATGAGTGAGCTTCGCACTCGGTAGTTGTTTTTTTTTTTTCAACTAATGTATCATTAAGGAAAGCAATACGAAGAACGCTATAGTAACATTGAGACGCAAAAAATGCGCTGGGCATTTTGCGCAGAAAGTAACCCATATATTTTGAATAACTCGAATAACTTAACTCACTCACTCACTCAGTCAAACGGAATGAAACACTCATTTAGTCATTTCGTTCCGCTTTGACTATTAAGACACATACACAAAGCTGAGTCAAAGACTCAGTCACTTATGTCTGACGGCTTTGGTCACTCAAATTTTTGAATGACTACGATACAACTCTGAGTATCGAATAATTTAAGTAGAGTCAAGCAGCTGTCTAATGCGCAAGCATCGTTGCCTGTGAAGGTGTGCAAGCGGCAAGAAGAGAAGAGTGAAATATTCCGTGGCAATAGCCCCCTTTTCAGTAGTTATTCTCTAGTCCCTTTTCTTATCCACTTGCGCGTAGCCACGAGGGAGACAGAAGCGAGTTAACAATTGAGAGGCAACAATTTGTTAACTCTCTTTGAACTGGCGGCGAGGGCGAAAATTCTGAACATAGGAATGTGATAATGAAACGTTATGAAATTTTGTAAAGTGCAGTGAATACGCATATTGTTGAACCAGTGCATTTGGGAAATTTTTTTTAATTTTGAGTGGTGTTTACTGTTTACGAAGTGAAAAAATTTTGTGAGATACGGGTCTCATTATTTGTGCCGGCGTCTTAAAGACAATAAAGTGAGATGAGTGGTGTATTGTTAATATTTATTGTTTATTAAATAAATTAAAAGATAATTTGTACTATTACTTTGTAAGGAAACTGTGGAAAGCGAATTAAATTAAATTTGATTTTTTATCTGTGCCACTATTTTGCAAGGTAAGTGAAGAAAAATATTTTATTGCTTGAATTTTTATATTGCTTTTCTGAGCCGCAGGCCATAGCAGCCAGTGCTCCCCATCTTTTAGTTTTGTTAAGTTTTTACAATTTAAAAAACTATAATAATAAATAAATCGCTTTTCTATATGTTTTTCATAATTTCTAACTGTCTAGCATCAACCACAAACTGCGACATCAGCCGAATTTTGTTGTGATGATTTATAATTAAATATCTTATAATGCTGACTGTTGGTTCAGTGTTGTTGATATTTTTAACAGCTAAGTGAGTTGACATCGAGTCAGTGCAAATTATAAATTTGGACTTTTTATTTATTGATGCAAATTCCACGGCAGTAAGTATGGCTGCTGCCTCTGCGGTGAAGACTGTGGTGTAGATTGGTAATATGGCTGATTTAATAGTGTTGTTTTCTTCGGAGATAACGCTGAAAGCTGTTATATGGTCTGACTTTGAGCCATCCGTTAAGATAAATTTCCATCTGGCGAATTTCTCACAGATGTGATTGAAAGCTGCTCTGTATTCTGCGTTGGCGATTGATGGTAAATGTTTAAGAATTTCATATGGAATACTGTCGAATCCGGGTGTGTTACCTTGCAGACTATTTAGGCAGAATTTAAGTTCTATTGTTGTTACTTGCGATTCGATAAGTTAGGTGCTTTAGGTTTTATAGTGTGATTACAGGGTATTGGTGCTATGTAAGTAGTTTTATTGTTTATAAATTCTTGTGAAAAATTAGAGTCATGAGAGTATTGCGACTATACTTGACTAAATAGGTTGGCTATTGTAACTGAATCGCATGTGTGCCCTGTTGGGGTCTCAATAGAGTGTATATTTGTATCTTTTCGGATACCTGAGATTATGTGTACTTTATTCCAAAGTGTTGTCGAGCTGGAGTTAGGATTGATGTCTTTAGTGAAATTAGCGAAAGCTCTCCTTTGTGCTATTTTTGCTTCTCGTTTAAATAGTGCATTGGCTCTGGAATTTAAGGTCAGCTGTTTCTTTGACTACTTGTGCTTGGAATTTTGCCCAATTTGCTAACTTAAGGTTGTATTTGTGAGTTTTTCCCTTCGTGTGGTTGGGAGTGTCATTAAAAAGACTGCAAAAGATGGGAAAGTGGTCGCTATCATACAAATTGTCTGCGACTGACCATGTGGCGTTTAGATTGAGTGGAGGGGAGCAGAATGTGAGGTCTACATTGGTAAATGAATTATGAGTTATGTAGTGGGGTGTGATCACCATTATTCAGTATTATTAAATTACTGTTTTGTATGAAATTTGCTATAACATTACCTCTTTGGTTGTTGGATTTAGAACCCCAAATTGTGTGCCATGAGTTGAAGTCTCCTAGAAGTACCACTTGTTTTTTGAAAATTTCTTATTAGATCGTGTAGATCTTGTTCCACGAAGTTATCAGTGGGTGAGATGTATACATTTATTATTATGAATGGAGTTACAGATTTGATTTCAGCTGCTTCAGCTAAAATGTTAGAATTGATATTAATAATTTTATATTCTATGTTTTTGGAAATTAGGAATGCTATTCCTCTATTGGCTTTTGGCGAATTGTGGTCAATGTCATTAATGTAGGATCTGGCAAGGAGACTAGGAGCGGATTGTCCTACATGGCAACGCTATAATGTAAGAACTACTGAGCGCGCGAGAGTGACTGTTGATCGTTAGGGTGAGTTAGTCGCTCACGTTCGTTGTTTGAGTGAGGTCGTCGTCGCTCACGTTCGCTCGAAGAATCAAGTAAATAATTAATCTATATGAATGTACAATAAATAAGTTATATACATAAATCTAAACTTAATAAACTACAATAAATATTGGAATACTACAAATTGGGGGCTCAACCGGGATTAAAATTTATTTAAAATAACTAAAAGTAAATAGTTAAATTTACTTAATGATAGACAATAAAAAAACACGCCAGTGACAAAGTGGTATTGGTGACGCGCAGAATTTTGGCGCCGATTAACCAAGAGCGAACGGTGATACGAAAAGAGACAAGCCGATAGCAGCAGACAATTTTGAGGATCAGAAGAACGTCGTGGGTGACAGCAGATTGCTACGACTAGAAGGCGTCAGTTTAGCGACAGAAGAGCGGTTCAGTTGTGGTGACAGCTGATAAGACGACGCCAAAGGCAGCGGCTGATTTGTGCGTTGTGAGAGCTGAGTAGCAACGAGACGTGAACGTCGTAGATGACAGCAGTGGTAGCAGTGAAAGGCGTCGTAGAGACGGGAACTTCGAAATTGGTTGTTTAGCGACAGAAGAGCGGTTCGGTTGTGGTGACAGCTGAAAAGACGACGGCAAAGGCAGCGGCTGATTTGTGCGTTGTGAGAGCTGAGTAGCAACGAGACGTGAACGTCGTGTGGGACAGCAGTGGTAGCAGTGAAAGGCGTCGTAGAGACTGGAACTTCGAAATTGGTTGGTACGTTTTAAAAATGGTAAATATACTAACATAGTGAATTAAGAATAAGAAAAGTTAATTAGAAAAGTAACATAAATCTTAAGGTAATTTAAGAATATTAATTTGTAAAATGGAACTTGACCAGATCCTTGCACTTCGAGTTGATGGGCTGCGGAAAAAATTGTCTGAGTTGGGATTGGTGACGCAAGGTAGGAAAAGGGACTTACAGAATAGATTGCTTACTCACTTCGGTATTCAGGATGAGGATGAGGAAGAAGTTGAGGAAGATGAAGTGTCTGTAGTAACAGCGTTAGATGGTTTGAGTGGGGAAACACAGAATAGGTCCTGGTTCACATTGAAAGATGTAGAAGAAAGTTCTCTGGCTCTAATGTTCCTGACGTCAATCAGTGGATAGAAGAGTTAGAGGAATGTGCGATAACAGTTCAATGGAGCCAATTGCAATTGTTTATCTATGCAAAACAGTTGTTGACAGGAGCGGCAAAGTTGTTTGTGAGGAGTCAAAGAAATGTTAGGGATTGGAGTACTTTAAAAAGGGAATTACAACGAGAGTTTCAAGTAAAAATATCAGCAGCGACTGTGCATAGGAGATTGAGTCAGCGACAGCAAGGAAAGGGAGAAACTTTACAGGAATTTTTATATGCATTGATGGATATCGCCCGACCAATAGAAATAGATGAAGAGAGTTTAATAGAGTATTTCGTGGAAGGGGTACCTGATTCAAAAGCAAACAAGATTATGTTGTATCAGGCCAGAAACATCAAGGAGTTGAAGGTCCAAATTGAAGTGTATAACAGATCACGACATTCAACTAAGCCAGCCTATCGAAATGAGCACAAAGCTGAAGGAGCCACAGAAAGAGTGAGAGATAAAGTATCAAGTACAGGAAAAGAAAAAAGGTGTTTTAACTGTGGAGATACATCACATATGAAGAAAGACTGTACCAAGAAAAACTTCACATGCTTTAGATGCGGGCAAACAGGTCACCGGGCGGCAAACTGTAGAGTTGAAGTAGAAGTAAAAACAGAAAAGAATACGAACATTGTTCAGGAGGACATGGTAAGGTGTAAGCCATCAAGTTTATTCACCTCATCTGGACTAGAGCTGAAAGAAATATGCTATTACACGGTAAAGTTTAGAGGTCTTGTAGATACTGGAGCAGATTTATGTTTAATACGACGAAGTGTGTTTTTGAAACTTGGGAATCTACCTTTGACGGGGTCAGGAAGAAGTCTGACTGGAATCGGAGAAAGCCAAATAATAACGTTGGGTAGTTGCAAGATAAAGGTAAAGATAGATGGTATCTGTATGCAGTTAGAGTTTCATGTAATTTCGGACGAGGATATGGGCTTCGAAGCGATCTTAGGCAGGACAATTTTAGACAGCGTGGATATGCAAGTGACTAAAACTGGAACAAAATTATTGAGTAAGACAAAGAAGAATGAACTGATTAAAGGGGAAAACTCATGTGAGAAAGTACTAAAAGAATTTGGAAACATGTGCTTAATGAGTTCAGAACAAGCTGTTATAGAGTTATCCCATTTAACGCAGTCACAAGCGAGTGTGGTCCGAAGTTTGATAAGAAACTATAAGCCAAAACGAAATAGCGATGTACCAGTAGAAATGAAGATTTTATTAACTGATGAAAGACCAATGTATCAATCTCCTAGACGTTTAGCGTATTGTGATCAACAGGTTGTGGATGATCAGATTCAAGAATGGCTAAAAGAAAAAATCATAAAACCAAGTACGTCAGAGTATGCATCACCGGTAGTGTTAGTAGCTAAGAAGAACGGCAAGAAACGGTTGTGCTGCGATTATCGGAAATTAAACGAAAAAATTATAAGAGACAATTTCCCAGTGGCTCATATGGATAGTGTTATCGAGAAATTACAAGGGGCGACTGTTTTTACTACATTAGATCTAACCAATGGCTACTTTCATGTGCCAGTGGAAGCAGAGTCACAGAAATATACATCATTTGTGACGCAGAGTGGACAATATGAGTTTAAGTATGTACCATTTGGCATTTCTAATTCACCAGCAGTATTTACTCGGTTCATAGTGACAGTATTGAGAGAGTTAATTACTGACGATTATGCAGTTGTGTACATGGATGATGTTATTATTCCAAGTAAAAATATTGAGGAAGGGTTAATGAAATTAGAAAGAGTATTGCAGGTGGCGGCACAAAATGGTTTAAGATTAAATTGGAGTAAGTGTCAGTGGCTCCAGGAAAAAGTGAACTTTTTAGGATATATCATTGAAAGGGGCACCATAAAACCAAGTGAAGAAAAGATTTTGGCTATAAAGAATTTCCCTATACCAAAAGACAAAAAGGCGATCCAACGGTTTTTGGGGTTGACATCATACTTTCGAAAGTTCATTGAAGGATACGCGGTGATGGCCAAACCACTGTCAGATATGTTGAGATTGAATATGAGGTTTGATTTCAGAGAACTTCAATTGGTAGCATTTGAGCAATTGAAATCTGCATTGGTGTGTGAGTCCGTTTTGAGAATCTATAATCCAAAATTACAGACTGAGATACATACGGACGCATCAAAGTATGGATTTGGGGCAGTGTTGCTACAGAAGGACACTGAAGACGGGTTATTTCACCCAGTTCAATACATGAGCCGCAAGACTAGGCCCTGTGAGGAGAAGTATCATTCGTATGAACTTGAAGTTTTGGCAATTATTGGTGCGTTAAAGAAATGGCGAATTTACGTATTAGGGCTCAGGTTTACTACTGTAACAGATTGTAAGGCTTTTGCAATGACCATGAGAAAGAAAGATATTCCTTTGAGAGTAACACGGTGGGCGATGTATTTACAGGACTTTGACTATAAGATTGAACATCGCACCGGGTCAAAAATGAGGCATGTTGACGCCTTAAGTCGAGTTGCTTGTTATATGCTTACAGATACCATAGTACATCGTTTGAAAGAAGCACAGTTGTCGGATGAATGGACTAAGGTAGTAAGAATGATCGTAGAAAGAGAAGGGTATGAGGACTTCTACATTAAGGATCAAATCTTGTTTAAGAATCCTAACCGTGAGTTGATTGTAGTACCATCGCAGATGGAAGAGGAGATCATTCGAACGGCACATAAGCAGGGGCATTTCTCGTCAAAGAAAACCCAAGATTTAGTAGAAAGATCATATTATATCCCAAAGTTGAAAGAGAAAACAGGACGGGTGGGTAAAGTACAACAAATAATCAATGATACACCACCAAGAAGTACAAAAGTAGCAGCTTTTAAGATTCTAACAGGGCTAGACATGCGTGTACCACCAAATACTGATTTGAGAGACTTAATAGATAGATCGTTAGGGTGAGTTAGTCGCTCACGTTCGTTGTTTGAGTGAGGTCGTCGTCGCTCACGTTCGCTCGAAGAATCAAGTAAATAATTAATCTATATGAATGTACAATAAATAAGTTATATACATAAATCTAAACTTAATAAACTACAATAAATATTGGAATACTACATTAATGTGGTATAAAATGTAATTATTTGGTGTATAAAAAGGTGTGTAGTTATTATACATGCGATTTTCTTGAAGTGCTACTATGTTTGGTTTGTACTTGTTTAATAGAAGAGAAAGACTGTAATATTTGTTAGTGTAACTGTTCATATTCCACTGTATAATTTTAAGTCATAAGGTGAATAAGATAATTTGATAATTAATAAGTATATTAAGTATATGTTGTTTCTTCTTCAGTTTTTCTCTTCTTGTTGTTTCTCTACCTTTCCCCCCACACCAATTGCAGTGCTAAACTACGATGAGGCCAGTCATTACGTAGGTGACTACGTCTGACGTGGGGGGGATTGACAGGCGAGATTATAATTCTCCATCAATACTGTCTTCGCTCTCTGTATCAGAGAGATCGACAATATCTTCGTTTGAGCTGTTAATCTTTTGTTTGTAATTTTTTGTTATATTGTTTGTGTTGTACGTGTGTTGTGTTGTTGTTATATTGTATGTTGATTCATATTCCATTGGCGTAATTTTTGTTTGTTGTTTTGTTACAAAATTTTGTTTTATTGTTTGGATTATTATTAATTTTTAATTTAAGTGACGTTGTTGGTTTTTCATCATTGTTTGTATTTTCGTTTAATTGTAATGTGCTGTTAGTTTTGATAGTTATTTCATTTACTTGTGCTTTTGAGTTTTGATCTTGTGTTTTTATGTTTTTGTTCTTCTTTAAATTTAAAGTAGAGGCAGCTTCAGAGTACGATTGTGTTGTTTGTTGATGTTGAGTGGGTTTTTGATAGAATTTTGATTTGGCTTCGTACATTGAGCATTTTTCTTTGGTTTTATTTTTAGTATTTCTCGAGCTTCTACATATTTTGGGCAGTCTTTGTTATTGGCTGAGTGTTCTCCCTCGCAATTAGCACATTGAGTACGTGTGTAGGCGGATGGTTCATCAGGTACAAGGTTGCATCTTTCACTCATAGTTTGGTTTTTGCAGAATTTAGCTGTGTGGCCGATCAATTGGCAATTTATGCAACGCATTGGATTTAGTATATATTCTCTGACACTGACTGTGTTCCAGGAAATATTTATCTTGCTTGGAAGATTATATAAATCAAATGTCAGTTGTACAACTCCAGTTGGGACGGATTTATTGTCGACTTGTTTGGTGTATTTGAATACCCCTACTACTCCCTACGATTTTAGTTCTGCTAGAATTTCTTCTTCTGAAATATTGTTGAGATAGGGTCCTTAAGCGGTGCCTTAGCGTTGATTGAGATTGCCGTGGTATTCGCATTTAATTTTACAGATGCCATGAAGTTCTTTGGTGTTGATAAACTTTTCGGCAATTGCTACGTTTTCAACAAATAATAGCAAGCTGTTATCACGAAGTGATGATATGCTTAGAACTTTATTGTTTATTAGTTTGATAGCTCTATGTACTGCAAAACATGAATATGATGTGAGAGGTTTGTTGCAATCTACTGAGGCCATAACTACGTATTTCGGATTTGGTAGGGTGACTGATGGTATTTCTGGAAATGCTTCCACCAAGGGCATTGGTTTCTTTCTCTTTGGTTTTGAGCTAAAGCTTAGAGCTTCAAAGCGATTAGCCCCTTGGGTTTGGTATCAAACTAACTTTAAAATTATGCGCAATGCATAATAAAAATATAAAGAATCGGTATACATCTGCTCGGGATACGGACAAAATATAATTTTTTTTCACTCCCTTTGTAATTATATTTTACTGTCAAATAAAGTATATATGTATGTAAAACTCCCAAATGGAATGGGTAGACATCCTTAAAATATTAAGATTACGTATAGAGATTTATAATCGATTCTATAAATGTGTGTCTCAAAATAGACCAGTATCTAAAGAGACACTTGATAACCATTTAAATTAATTATTAGAAAGAGGAGAAAAATTAAGAATTATAGTAAACATAAATTACGAAAGGCTAACAGCAGCACATAGGTATAGCTGCAGCAGAAGGGTTTTCCTTTGAAATTAGAAATAAACTTCTCAACGTTGCAAATAGGCATTATATTAATATAAAAATACCATATTGCCATAATACGGTTTGGTTGCTGCATTTTTCGTATGGGTTTTGGTGGTGCTCTTCGCTTGCTCGCTTTCTCTGTTCACTCTTATCGCTTGGTTTCGTTCGTTTGTCGCAGTAAACAAGAGGCAGCAACAGCAGCAATTAAATTCTAATAAATTAATTAAACATAAAAAATATATGTGATTGTACTAACTAACTTTGAAATTATAAACAATTAAATAGTGTATAAGGTTAAAAGAATAAACCTACGTTTATTAATGATCATAAAGTTGAAACGATAAAGCTTGTGACTGAACAACGGCCATAAAATCAGAGGGTCATGATAGAAATTAGCCAGGAAAAAATACCTCATAATTCAGAAACAAGAAATCGTAGATATTAAAGAGAGAAACTAACCCAAAAAAATAATTGAATCTGACAAAATGACAGAATAAATAAAATTGGACCGTGAATACGTCAAACAATAAAAAATACGTCTCTTACTAAAGGCAATGAAGAAAAACGTGCCGTAGAGGTAATAAAATCAAAAATAATTGGACCACTTTTGTAAAAAGTACAAAATGAAACAACGATCCAAGCTATTATCACGAAATTACAGCAAAATGTAAAAGGTGAATTTGCTGATGTCATAAAAGCCAAGCTACTGAATGCACGTCAAGAAATAGATTACAACGTAACAACGCAAATTAGCGGAATTGGTGAAGGTATAACCAATTCCACTGGATTAGCTTTTGTAGAATTAGCTACAGGAAAATATACAATTCCACATAATTTCCACATAGGAAATTCAAATTTCCCCATACCAAGTGATGGAATAATAGGTATGGATTTTATAAAAAAATTCAATTGTCTAGACTTGAAACCAAATCAAGATTCGTTTACATATTCCTATAGTGCACACAATTGACAGTAATACCACGGTATTACAATCACGTTCTGAAGTAATCCGGCAGATAAATTTATATACAATAGAAGACCAAATAGTAATTTCATACCAAGAGATCGATAATGGAGTATTCATTGGAAGTACAATTTCTAGCTCTAAAAAGACATTTGTTCGAATCCTGAACATCACAAATTCAAATAAAATAATTAATTTAAACAAAGTCAAATTTGAACCCCTAAATAATTTTTATATCATAGACAAAACATATAAAAACAGAAATGAAGAAATTCTAACAAAAGTAAGGAAAAATTGCCCGACAAAATTTAAAGACGTACTAACAGATTTATGCACCAAGTACACTGACATATTCGGACTAGAATCCGAAGCAACAACTACAAACAATTTCTATAAACAAAAATTAAGATTGAAAGACGATGAACCGATTTACATAAAGAATTACAGAACTTCTTAAAGTCAGCAAATTGAAATAGTTAAACAGCTAGACAAATTAATCAAAGATAATATTGTCAAACCATCTGTATCTGAATATAACAACCCATTATAACTAGTTCAAAAAAAAAAACTTTACCAGGATCAGATAAGAAAAGGTGGCGTCTAGTAATAGATTAACCAAAAACTGCAAGAAGATAAATTCCCCCTTCCAAGAACCGATGATATTTTTGATCAATTAAGACGAGCAAACTATTTCTTATGCTTAGATCTAATGTCTGGATTTCACCAAATAGAACTTGAAGAAAATTAAAGAAACTTAACATCTTTTTCAACGAGCAATGGCTCTTATCGTTACACGCGATTACCATATGGATTAAAAATATCGCCAAAGTCATTTTTCATGCATGAAGTGACTTTTCTTGGTCATAAATGTACTGACAAATGACAAATATATTCTACCAGATGACAAGAAATACGATGTTATTGAAAAATACCTAGTCCCAACAGACGCAGAGAGCGCTAGACGATTCATGCATTTTGTAATTACTATAGGCGTTTTTGAAAAAAATTTTCTGACTACACACGTTATATTATGTAAAAAGAACGTTCAATTTAAATGGACACCTAACTGTCAAAACGCATTTGAATATTTAAAAACACAACTAATGAAAACAACATTATTACAATACCCAGATTTCAGCAAAGAATTTTGCATAAGCACAGAGCAGTAGAGCAGTTTTAACACAAAACTATAATGGAATTCAACTCCCAGTAGCATATGCATCTCCTACCTTTACAAAAGGTAAAAGTAATAAAAACACTACAGAACAAGAATTAGCAGCCATACATTGGGCAATAAATCATTTCCGACCATATGTATATGATAGACACTTTACTGTCAAAACAGATCACAGACTACTTACATATTTATTTTCGGTGGTAAATCCAAATTCAAAACTAACACGTATGAGACTAGATTTAGAGGAATATGAATTCACAGCAGAATATCTTAAGGGAAAAGATAATTATGTAGCGGATGCATTATCTAGAATAACCATTCAAGAATTAAAAAATATACAAACACAGATATTAAAAGTCACTACCAGAAATCAAAGTAAACAGAAAAAATCCTGCGCAGGAATAGAACAAGAAATGCCAAGGCAAAATCTTTAATATGCTTCTAGGCCCAACGTATATCATTAAGAATGATGATGTACGAAAAGTAGTTACCTTGCGTATGACACCTATTGTATAAAATATTTAATTAACCATGGAAGGAAAGTTATAGCAAGAATTGATGTTAGCGACCTTTATACTAATGGAATTCTTGACATACATCAGTTCTTTCAAAGGCTTGAAAGTAAAGCTGGTATAAACGGAATCAGCCAACCTATAACGGCAACGAGTGAAAAAATCTTTGAAGAAATTTCAATAGATTATTTTAAAAATATGGCCAATAAATATTTAAAAAAATTAAGAGTAGCGCTACTCAAGCCTATACTGTCTACATTCCGTGACGATCCAGTCCAAGGAGGCATTGGTCCCAATCATCGTTGGATGCTTCATATAACATATGTACACGCACGTTGGACAAGCAATGTAGGATCGTGCCTAGGTGCCTTTAGACAAAGCAATGCATAAGAAAAGAAACATATTGACTTTTCGCTCGCACGCATGCAACTACATACACACACAATACATATGTGAACACAATGTAATTCTGTTTGTTTTGGTTTTGTTAAGTTTTCTTAATACTATTTCTGTGCGTCTGGTTGCCTGAAATTAGATTTGACAATTTATTTAGCACTAAATAAATTTTCCATTTCATTTACATACAACATACAATTACTAAGAAAATTTATTTCCCAGATTTTATCATACATATTTTATGATTTATATTATTTATTTATGTGTGCTTTATTCCCTTTCGTTTATATTTACATTTTTTCACTAAAACTGATGATACATAATTATATTGGCAGTACAAATTAGTTCGGTCCGTAACCCCAAGAAGAAAAAATACTATGCCAAGCCTGGTGAACCCGTTCCATCATCGTCTACATCGACGCCAAAGCAAAACATCCACGGTTCAAAGGTCATGCTCTGCATATAGTGGAACCAGACGGGTGTGTAATATTATGCACTACTAAACCAAACGAAACCATTAATGCGGAACGTTATCGACTACAACTAATGCGTTTGAGCCGTGCATTGCGTGAAAAACGCCCAGAAACGGCCGAAAGGCATGACAAGATGATTTTGCAACATGACAACGCTCGGCCCCACGTAGCTGTAACGGTCGAAATTTACCTGGAAACGCTAAAATGGGAGGTCTTACCCCATCCGCCGTATTCTCTAGACCTTGCTCCTTCCAACTACTGCCTTTTTCGACGGATGCAAAACAATTTGAGGGTCACCGGTTCGGGTCTTTTGAAGCAATCGAAAAATGGCTCAATGATTGGATCGAGGCCAGAGAGAACTCATTTTTTTGAGATAGTATTCGAAAATTACCAGAGAGATGAGAAAAAGTAGTCGCTTCCGTCGGACAATACTTTGAATGATGTATTTTTTATGTTTTTCAATAAAAAAAAACACTTTTTTGAACACAAAAAAGCGGACCGAATTAATTTGTATTAATACAAAGTTTACCAGATGCTTTCAACTGAAATATGTACATAACATATCGTTATAGACTTAATATATGTTTAATGCGGGTTTTAACAATATTGGTATAAGGAAAAACAAGGGAGAAGAAAATCTTAATATTGACTTAAATGCTAACATAGAACTAAATAACTAGATCGAGAGATTTTATGAATTTAAGTTTTGATGAATAGTTCGTACGCCTGCCGTTATATGAATGTAGTTTGTATTTGTGTAATAGGGTAGATTTAATAATAGTCTTAAAAGTTTATTCTGGCATACTTGAAGTTTCTTTTTATGTGTTGATGTACAACTACCCCATTGTGGTTTGCGGCAACAGATTCCATGGATACATTAACTTGGTCTGTCGTTTCTGAGTTTGAGTAAGATGTTAGTTTATGTTTCTGTTCAAAGACATCTGCAAGAATATTTGCTTTTTCTTTTCCAGAAACGAAAGCTACATCAGCATTGTAAAGGCACGGTATAAATTGTTTTTTCTTTTTAATTGCTTTGGTTGGATTCCGAAATGGTTTACTGCATTTGTTTAGTTTTTGAAGTTTTTTGTTCTATTGTTTATTATTATTTATTTATTATAATTAAATCTAATATATAATACTAAACTTGATCTGTGTAGAGCCAATTTATATCCCCGAGCTTTTCTTTCAGCGCTAGGAATCTCGCCAGGTATTCAGAGCTGGCAGTATTGTTTTTAGCTGCTACATGCATGATGCTTGGCTGATACTGAGCCCAATCTGTCTTGGGCTTTATAAAGTTGGAAAGTTTAGGTGGTGGCAATTCTAGATCCCTACTATACGTGACGCATCGTCTGAAGGTAGAAACGCATTTATAACGCCGCTTTTGTTTGAAGATGCCGACAAAAGCCTTTGCTAGCAGTCGGTTGGGTGTCGTGTAGAGCTTGAGAATTAGCTGCATTGTAGTTTCCACAATCCTTTCCTTAATGCTGGGTATCCCGGCTTCCGCCAGGATACAGGCAGTGGGAGTTGTGGGGAAAGCGTTGATCGATCTGCGAACAGCTGCTTGATATGGTGGATGTATTTTCTTCATATGGGACTTAGCACACCATCCAAAGATAGGGAGACCATAGTCGATTTTGGAGGGCATAAGGGTGATGTTTACTAGGTTGTTTATATGGACATTGGAGTATTTGGAACTTAAAAATTAAATAATGTTTAATCTAGATTCTAATTACTTTCTTAAAATAATACATTGTCGCTTAAAAAGTAGTTTGGAGTCAAAAGTTATACCAAGTATTTTTAGGTGTTTAACAACTTTAATGCATTTGTTGTTTAGGTACATATAAAGAATGTTACATCTGTGTTTCCGGCATATGTGCAAAAGTTGGCATTTATCGATGGATAAAGATGCTCCCGAGTAGGCTCCCCACGATTCTAAATCATTTAAGATATTATAATCATTTTAATCATTTTTTCAGTGAGTGACATAGGCTACATATTTTATACCCGTGCGAAGCCGGGCCGCTATGTTTTTATATACAACGTTCACAGCTTTCTTGCCATTAGACAATACAAACATGTTTTCTCTAGAGGTTACTCTTGAAAGAGCGACATACAGTTGGCCATGTGAAAAACAGTCAACGCTCAAATCTAAGCCTGCAACGTTGAAGGTTTGACCCTGCGATTTATTATAAGTAATAAAAGTTCATTATAGTTGTTGAAAATGCCATTAATATTCCATTGTAAAATCTTAATAGACATTGCAAAGGTAAAGTAGGTATGTTTCATGTTTCCAAGATGAATTGAAGCAATGGAAGGGGACTTGACTACAAGTCAGGTTCTCCCATTTATTCATCAGAATCAGGAAATTGGATAGAAGTGTTTGATATTGAGTCAAGTGAGGGCATTGAGTCAGTTGTGAAGATAGACTTTTTTGTTTTATTGGATGCTAACGCATCAGAGGTATTTTTGAGTGTTGCTGTACTTGTGTTGTTTTGTGTTTTTGTGGAAGTTGAAGGTTTAGAAGAATCAGGGAAAGCAGTGTGGACTGCTGGGGGAAGAGGGGAATGGGGAATGGTGCTGATAAGCTTAATTGAATTATTCTGTTTACTAACAATATTGATGAGTCTATTGTTTATCGATTTGTTGGCTGCGGGTGGAATGATCGCCGTTACAATTAGCGCAGCTAGTGCGTGTGCATTGATCAGGTGTGTGGGGAGGAAGATTGCAGTTTGCGCAATTAGCGGGATTCCTGCAGTGTTTTGCAGTGTGACCCAAAAGTTGGCAAGTCTTGCATCTTATCGGGTTGGGGATGTACTCCCTGACCTTGACGGAATGCCAAGAAATGTCAAGTTTACTGGGTAAGTTATACAGATCAAATCTGATAAGTAGGTTTTGGGGTTCCTTTTATGATACGGGTGAATTTAAAGATGGAGTGAACATTCTGCGACTTTAATTCGTCAACAATTTCGGATTCAGGGATATTAAATATTTAGATAAGGGGCATAGTGCCCTTTACAAAGTTTAGACTATCATGAAGTTTGCATTCAATGTCACATAAACCATTCAATGCCGTTGTTTTTAAAAACTTATCACCTACAAGCTTGTTTTTTTTACCAGCATTAACAAATTACCATCCCGGAGGGTCGATATCTAAACTATTGTATGTCTTTGCTGATGAGGTTTAAGGCACGATGTACTGCAAAGCACAAAAATTCTGAAATGGGTTTGTCGGTATTTTTAGAGGCAATGATTATGAATTTATCCCCAAGATTGGGAGGCTGAGGGGCCATGATTATTAAAAATTTACAAACACACACATAAGTAATATGCACACGCACGCGGTGCGGGATAAAAAAGAAATAATATGATAATTGAAAATCAGTTAAGAAAGATCACAAAATCAAAAGCAAATCTAATTGCTGATAAGAAAGCACTGACGTCCGCACTCGAAGAGAGATAGTCGGTGACTGTATTTATTATTAAGAATAAATAATTCTATACGTATGATATGATTTAAATGGTTACATCTTGCTTTTAAAAGTGTTGCCCGTGTCCATTGCCTTTGAAGAATGTTTCTTATTTTAAACAATTCAGATATGTACTGTGGAAGCTTTAGCTTCGTACATGGCATAGTTTTGAGGGTACGGTGACTTTTGCCAATGCACATTTGTGAATAATGATAAGAAATTATTTAATAAATGATGATTTGCATATGAATTAAACATGACGCCTCCCTATAGTTAGTGCATAGAGCTGGTGTCTCGTAGTGCGCTCAAGGCTCGAATCCTACTCAAGGCAATATTTTCCGCTTACTTATGACATAAAATTTTTAATTTGCTAAACATTGTTGAATTTAAATAATGGCAATCCAATACTTCTGGCGTATTTCATTTACGACAATCTCATTATGCAAGTGGTGGTAAGTTCGATGATAAAATTCTGTTATCAAAAACGAAATTCTATGACGTCGGTGCAAAATAATTGGTTGCTTCACGTTGACTGCGACTCCTTCAATAGCATCAGTTCTACCGCGTATCCGCATCACACCGAACTCATCCAAAAACAGTGAACACTTGAAAATGTGCTTTTGCGATTGACCAATGCTGTACCACATTTGAAAGTGTGGATCTCTTCAGTAAACAACTCTTCTTGGCAGATACGTATGAACACAACATCCAATACGTAGGTGTATTTCAGCTTCAACAAATTCATCAAGAGTTTTCCGCAGGGCTTTTTAACTACTCTGTGTAAAAATCTGAGCACGAATGTTGTGCTACTCTAAATTCTCTAATTTACTAAATCTTTGTGGGTCGGGCAAAACACACACCAGAGATGACTTGTATGCCGGTTCCTCTTCAGTATGAAACAGCAAATTGATAGCTTTATTTTGATTGCTTAGTTGTGTTGTTGGCCACTGCGTCTCGTTTAAATTCAAAAATGTTGGCCCATGAAACCATCGAATCGTCCCATTTATTTCTGGCGTCCTACCCCATTTTGTGCCATCATCAGCTTTGTTTTGTGCAGACGGTACCCAGCGCCATTCTTTTAATTCGGACCCCTTCAAAATCTCGCCTATTGAAAGTGATACAAATTGTTGAAATTTACGTGCATCAGAATGAATCCAATAAAGCACATCTTTTGAATCAGTCCAAAATATTCGTTGCTCTATACGAAGTGACATCTCAGACTGGATACATTTGGCCAACCTTAGACCCAATACAGCAGCCATCAACTCCATTCGTGGACAAGCAACCAGTGTGCAACTCGTTTCACATCCAACGGTTGCGCGTAAATATACCAAAGCGGCATATGCTTTGATACTAGCGTTGACAAATGTATGTAGTTGCAGTGATTCAGCACGACTCGTTAGGGACATGCATCTTGGTATACGCACATTACTCAATTCGGGTAGCAATTTCATTCAACACGACCAATCTTTTGTATCATTTTCATTGATGTACTCATGCCATCTAATTCCTGATCTCCAACTATTCTGTAAAGTTATCTTAGCGCGTACAATAAAAAATCCAAGCAGACCAAGAGGATCGAAAATCGACATTACAACGCTCAACACCTTTGTTGCCTTTGTATTGCAGTTATCTCCGGTTTCACCACATAAGTACATATATCCTGGTCTGGCTACCACCACATAACATACCTAGGAACTTCTCCTGCAGCTCCTCAAAAGCACCTATATGCCGCTTCGAAGCTCCATTGTTATCATCAAGTGATTGTACGCCTCGTGCTGAATTCGATGACCATTGCCGCATTTCGAAACCGGCGTCTACATGTATTTTCTTTACATTCGTTGCCAATTCTATCATCTGCTCTTCAGTGTCCACCGACTGCAACCAATCATCAACAAAAGTGTTGCAGAAAATGGCATTTACTGCTTCTGGATAGTTATTTTTAAATCGGTTGCCGTTACGATTTTTTATAAAGTTCGTCATCGATGGTGAACATGTTGCCCCAAATGTCATGACCTGCATAACATACACTTCAGCAAGTAGTGTGGAATCGCCGTCACGCCACAAAAACTTCTGCACAGCCTGATCTTCACGGCGTACCTTTATCTGATGAAAACTTTCTCTTATATCACCAGAAATCGCAAATAGACGTTCTCGAAAACGTACGAGAATTCGTATTAGAGAGGATAACATATCGGGCCGTTTTAGAAGCATGCCATTTAAAGACACACCATCAACTTTTGCTGCTGCATCCCATACCAAACGTATTTTCTTCTTGTTGGGATTTGTGACTGTAAAAACAGGAAGAAACCATGAGAATGATTCTTTTTTTATTAATTCAGCCGGCTTCAGCTTCCGGATGTATTACTTCTCATTGTAGCTTTGGATCGTGCTCATCATAAATGCCCTTAATTTCGCATCTTTCACCATCTTTGCTTCTAAGCACTTTAATCGTTTAAGTGCCATCGGGTATGAATCAAGTACCGAAATTTTATCAAATCTCCATAGCAAGCCTATTTCCCAGCGTTTCTCCCTCGAAATGTATTTAGTAGTTCTTTCCATCATCTGCATCGAGCGCTCATCTTCCTTGGATCTAAGAGGTTTAGTTGAAGAGCTCGCGCCGATTAATTCCAAAGAAAAGAACTTCTTCATAGCTTCTTCAATTTTTCGTATACTATGTATATCATTATATTGGCAAATATGCAGTACACGAGGCGATGAAGAGTTTTCATCACATTGTCGGCCAACACAGACCAACCCAACTTGCAAAGCACCGCTACAACATCGTCATCTTCAGATTGTCGCAGTTCCAATGGTACGCTAACCTTTATGTTGTCCAAGCCGATGATCATCCGTGGTCTTATGTTGTTATATGGTCAAATCGGTAAACTCTTTAAATGCTTGCTATTGCTGAGCAACTCCACACCAACGGTTTGAACAGGAAGATCCAAACGTCTGACAGTGCACACACCATCAAGTCTGTATCGTTGTGAACCACTACTTGTTGTCGAAACAGTAGCACATACTGCTTTTGAATTAGCTTCAGACTGCATTATATCGCCTGTCCACCTGAGACAAAGCTGCTCTTTAGGACCATCTAGCTGTAATTCATGTGCCAAAGCCATTAACGTGCATACAGCACCCTCGTCAATTAGTGCATATGTATATACACATTCAGTTTTATTATACAAAGCGATTGCTACATAGCGAAACAGCGCCTTAGATGAAGAATTCTCATGAAGTAGAGCTGCAGACTCTCCTTGCCTGGTCACACCACCTTCAATTCGCCGGTTGTTGGAATCACCACTATGGTTTCTAGCCACATTAGACTACAACAGCATGTTGTACACAGCGGAACAGTTATGAACACCGCACTTTTTCTTTGACTTACAGCGCCGTAGCAGATGCCTCTCAAAACGGCAAAAAAAAAATCGCTTACTTTTGATCAGCTTCTACCGCTCGTTCACATTAAAAGCACGAAATGCATCACAACCTGATAAACGGTGATCACCATCGCTCTATCACTATTACTTGTACCAGTACCCTTTCTTTCTTTGTTCCGCTACTGTGTTGTATTTACTTCGTACGATGTGACCAAACTAGCGCACTTTGCTATGTTGAACAGCCAATTGTCGATTGTGGCTAAATTGCCACCACCAGTTGTTAAACGATGCCTGCCCCAGTCTAATTTCAAGTCACTTGGCAACTTAGTGACCAACTCGTTCAATAGTGCAGGGTCATTTAAAAAATCCTGCAGTCCCGTTGCAAACATTGTGGCACAATACTTCTGGACAGCCAATGCCAATTGTATGATCGAGTCCCAATTATTGGGTTTTATTGCAGGCTCTTCTCTCAGCTTCTGTAGCAGTGCTACATGAATAATTTCCGCTCTACCAAATAGCATCCTCAACGTACCAATTGCATGTGGTACTGAAGCGGGAATCATCAGTTTTCAACGTACCGCTACTAACGCAGACCTCTTCAGATATTTCTGAAGTCTAATAAGGTTCTCTTCATTACTATATCCGCATCTTTCAGTTGAATGTTCATAGTTGCTGATGAACAGTAACCACTCCTCAAGGCTTACCAGAAAAGATTGGCAAATCTCTGCTTAGCACATGTCGAGCAGCAATCTGTGCTGATGTTAAGACTGTGTTTGCCTGTGTCGGTTCAACATATTGTGTACTTGTGAAAGCGTAGCTGCGGTACCGACCTTCTAATACCAGCAAATATATTTCCATATGGTGCTGTCATTCGGTTAAAACTTGCCGTATTCGCTTGAAAAGTTTCACTAAGCGGGACATGCACGTGCTGGTTTTGGCTACTTCTGGGACTTCGATCTTCCCCAAGTTCAATAAACGGTAAATTGTTAGCGGGCTCTGACGCGGCCACCATAACCTTACTTGTTGTGTTATCACTATCATTTCCTTCATTCTTTTTTTCCATTTCCATATTGATTTATAACAGCACTCTGATGTACGAAACTTGAAACTGTCACCTGTAGCGGCGTGGTACAGATTTCAGTTTGACCAATTTCACTAATGTCCGTAGCCACTAAGCTAATGCTCACTTGTTATAACCAATTCTAAAGAAAAGTCACAACTTACGTAGTGTAAAGGAATGAAGTCCGATTAAATACACGAAGTATTTTCTCCACATGCCAATATCTTCGAATCTTAAAGATATTTTCGAATGTTGATATCTTGGAATCCAAAGATATTTCAGAATGCCAATATCTTACAATGCAAAGATATTTTGGAATGCATATATCTTAGAATGCAAAGATATTTTAGAATGTGGGCGAGTAGTGTGGCGCCGTTGGAAAAAGCAATTAAATTTCTTATTATTTTACTTTATTTACTCCAGTATAAAGATGATCGCTAAAATCTATTAAAGTTTATTATACTATTCTAATACATGCATGTGTTTGTTACTTACTTACATCTGTGCCCGCTTGTCTCCCGTTCACTACCTGTCCTTTCTCTTGCATGCATTCGACTGAGCATATGACAAACTAAAGTACTAATTTCATGTCGCAACGAGAATGAAAGCAAAAGAAACAAACAAAATAACGGTGCTAGCACAGTGGGCACAATGAAGTACCAGTGTTTTACGTGCTCACCTGTCTGTGAAGAACACGGTGCCAAGCACATGGATTGATAAACGTCAATCAACGTCCCCTTGGATATATATCCGCATGTACCAAATTTGAGTCATATTTATTTTGGTAAATATGACTCCCTCCTTGGTGGGGAGCGAAGCCCATCTTAAAACTCTGCTGTTCTCTGGGTCACAGCACCCGGTTGTAGAACGCAACTTCACGTCGAGTTATTACTCTACCCACATTTGGGTATTAAACCACAACCACCACGATACTCCCACAAGGGGGCCGTACCCGCTGGCCAGGATGGAAACAAGTTCCGTGGGCTCCTGACCACCCGTGGTACCAGAAAATAGCCTCTGGTCAGACTTCGTACCCGAGGTACTACCAAATTCGAACTCCAAAAAGTTCATGGGTTGGTGGCCCAAGATTGAACATAGCTCTCTGGAATAGCATGCAGGTTGGTAGCCCACAGATGGCACAGTATAAAGCTATACTCATGGGTACAGCTTCCTCGCTGTTGGAAGCGAGGTCTATTAACACCTCTTCCGCCAATTTGGCAGCATTTATTTGATAAAGATCAGGCGAGCATATGTCCCACTGTCACAAGGATTTTAAGCGAAAGAGTAGTAGGCTGAGACCGCTACAAGCCAAAGGCCCGTGGTATCAGAAAATACCTCTGGTCAGGCAGCGTAACCAAGTTACTACCAGTAAAGCTCCATGAAGCTCAGTGACTGGTTACCCCGGGGGAACACTAATATACCACATTCACACACACACATATCGGACAGTCTCAGGCTAAAATCGGACGACGTCTCAAAAATACTGCACGATCAAACCCATTTAATCTCCTAACTTTTTCCCTATTGGAGAACACCTCACTAAAATCAAAACCCCATTAACACTCACAATACCAAATCATCATTCCCTTAAATCATCATACAGAGAACATTCACAGAGAACATGTTGCCATGTCTCGTCCGTCGAGTCACAAGGGCATTCCGCACTGTCATTTAGGCCCCTTGAATGCAAAAAAGCATTAAGGGAACCATGACCAGTCAACAGGAATCCGAGCCAAAGGTTAAATCCGAAGTCCGGTCGACCGCCAACAAATGTGACATCCTGAATGAACCTGTATATTACCCGCCCACATACAGAACTGTCCCATCTGATTTGTCAGTCAGACAGGACACACTCATTCAACATTCTCTTACACACACTACGACCTAAGCTCTCCACATCCATCCCATATAACCATTCATCCTGCAGCAATGGTAATCCTCTCCTGATCTTGAAGTCATGGCTCTTGCCTGACCTCAAGATCCAGAGAACCACACCAAGCAAAATCTGCAAAGCCTCAGTGCGACATACCGGCAAACATCCCAATATCAAGACCCTCTGGCATGATAACACTTTCTTTCTGCCTACAGCAGACGATGCCGTTTTGTACCACACCGAAGATCCATATGCTGCACAAGCAACAAAAAGACCTCCATAAATGGTACGAACAGCACGCCTACTGAGACCCCATTCACTCCGTAAAATATGGCGCACTTTACCAACCACACCAAACAATCGGTCTCTGAGACGAGCAATATGAGGAATGAAATTCATTCTCTCACCCACGGTTATACCAAGGTATTTAACCTCAGTTACATACCGAAGGCTGCGGAATCAAGCCTGACGATAGGACTCCGACTTGGTGCCAATTTGCCCTTAAGCAACATTGTCACAGTCTTATCTACCGCCACACTGACACCAACATTACTGCTCCATTCAGAAACAGAACGCATGGACTCCTGGCCCTTGCGCTCAATTTCCAAATGCGATTGTCCCTCAATTAAGATCAGCGGGTCATCCGCATACGCACAGCACTTATATTCTTGTCCGAGCTGCCTTAACAAAGAATCCATCATGAGGTTCCAAATAAATGGACCACAGATAGAACCAGTGGGCAACCACGAACCACATCCACACTGAAACACTCATTCAACCCAACCGCACAAGCACGCCTGTCAGAGAAATAACTCTTCCAAAGAGCCATTTCCCGACTTCCACAATCTCTCAATTTCCTCAGCACACAATCCCAACTTAGATAGTCGAACGCACCCATAAAGTCCACAAACACATCTAGCACATACTTGGAGCTACTTGCCTGAACACAGTTAGACACATAGCCCCAAGCATCCTCGACGCATTTACCCTTTCTGCCTCATTCCCAAAATTGACATCAATGTCACTTCTTCCTACTGGGCCATCAAAGGTGTATCATTCACTGGGTTCATTAACGACCCTAACATCCCGGGACACGGCCCATTCAACCAGCAGCTCACCCCGTATGCGGTTTGCATACCCGGACGCATGTCCAGGTATTTTTTTGAATCACAATGGAGATGCTGCATTCGCGTCAATACCAAGGATGACAGGGTCGCTACTCGCCAGTAGTAGCACCTAATCCATGTACGAAATGTACGGCTCCAGACTCTCACTATACTTACAATACACACTCACAACAAAAATCCTACCGAAAGATCCACAAACACTCACACAGACACCACAGTCAGTTGAATTACCCAAAGTGCATTCAAGACTGACATCATTCACCACCACAGCCCGCTATCAGGATATACCCGCATTACTGCAGGTAGTCCCCTTACACAACCATTGGTTGCGTAAGGTTCCTGAAGAAGGGCAATTCCACCGCCACTTTCACAAATTGTCTGTCCTAACTCACACATTGCAGCATACGCCCCCTGACAGTTAACCTGAAGGATCCTAATCATCTTAGTGTCTACCATTCGCCCTGGCAACAATGGCACTGTACACAGGACAAGCCTGAGAGATCATCAGATGTCCCGATGGCTTGCCTTTGAATGCACAGTTGCGACAATTAAGCGCATTGCATTCAGGGTCTGCATGACAACAGCACAACCTTCCAGAATCACATTCACCGTCACATCAGCGGTCACCACCCAGGGTTTGCCACACAGGCGGACACTCTTCTTAAATTCCCCCTCACTCATCTTACCCTTCAAGTTCATCTCATACAACTCCCTCATGAACTCATCAGGTCCAATATGGGAGTATACCCCCTGAACTACTACTCTAGGGCCTAACTTCTTATTCACACTCACTTCCAATCCTAACTCACCGAACTTATTGTTGTCTCTCATTTTATTCAACTCCACCACAGAAGGGGTGCGAATGATCGCACCACCATCCCGTAGTGGCTTCACCTCGTGCACACGTACACCTAGTGTAGGCCCAACTTCTTTGCACCACGTCCTTGGAAGATTTGCCAGAAGTTTTACTTCTGACAACCAAGGACCAGGTCTCAACTGGTTTCACAACAGGGGTAGATGTCGTCGGGGGAACACCAGGGTCGCTCACGGGTGGGACGCCTTGGACGCTTTTGACACTAAACTCGCGGACCGCATCTAAACGTCCTTTAAGGCGCTCGTTTTCAGCGACTAGTGTCATCAATAAAAGCTCATACTGGTTGGTGAGCTCCAGTATTGATCGGGTCACTGACGATGAGACACCATTAAACTCATCAAGAAGACACCCGGTGACGTCATCCTCTCAATGGCAGACCCCTTGCGTTTACCACACGCCGACGCTGCATCAGAGGATGGCACCTGAGGGACAACAAAAGTTCCTTTCACCCTATTTCTTCACTCAACAGAGTCAACCGCAGCCTCGGAAACAGTCTTCCTCAACTGCTGCTGCCTCACACTCACCATTCGCGACGCCGTCGATATTCTGACAGCGTACTGCACAGTGTTCACAAAGCGAATAACAGATTTTTTTCTAATTTGCGTCGCAACAATACTCAGTGCTGATATCAATTCAGTTATCAGTTTCAGATTCTACAGCTGAATGTGCTGCCTTCTCGATAATCGCACCTAGAAAATATAAATCATGGTTTGATTTAATAATCTATTCTACTCTTTCTCTCACTTACTTTTTAAAAAAGAATTTAAATTGTTTCAACTCTTACTAATTCCCAAGAAATTCAGTGCGCTTAGAAAAGACACTTCATGTAAGAACTGCGAAGCTGCTTCCTTATGAAAATTTGTCCATACTCCCTCTTAAATAAAGCGATAATATTTTTATCCAATGGTTGTAGAAGAGCAATACTATTTGGAGGCAAAAAAGGCAATAAAATGGTGTTTATATTTGATTTGTGACATGCGGCA
Organism: Amiota minor; assembly: GCA_037043295.1. Taxonomy (NCBI): domain Eukaryota; kingdom Metazoa; phylum Arthropoda; class Insecta; order Diptera; family Drosophilidae; genus Amiota; species Amiota minor. The sequence goes on from JBAMAW010000952.1 coordinate 39,929, forward strand.
TTGCCCTTGGAGCTGCTCATTTACGCTCACTTTCCGGGCTGTTCAAATACTGGTTTGGAGGATAGAAATATCATCCCATCCAGTTGATCGAACCTGGGCGAGTGGATCTGTTGTGCAGCACTAAATGATGTCAAAGGTAGATCAGTTGAGACTGCCATTCATGATGTGGTATGGCACATTGAAAAAGTCCTGCAAAGGAAAGAGTTTACGTCGGCGGCTTTCCTTGGTATCGAAGGAGCTTTTAACAACGTCAGAATCGACTCAATTTCGGCATCGCTCGAAAATATTGATTCACATCCAGCGATTACCAGGTGGCTGAGCAACATGCTATGCTGTCGGGTGATCAACGCAAGGAGCGGTTATATCCCCTCTTTTGTAGAACCCAGTTCGTAATAAGCTTCTATTAATCCTAAAGCAGGAAGTTTGTAGACGACGGCTTACACAGAAGATCTGGTTCTGATGCTATCGGGAAGAGATCTATCCATCATCAACGAACTGTTGGAATCCTTTTTAATCGTTACTCGGTCAATAGAATGGTCTTCGGGTTAATCCAGAGAAGACCGCGCTGGTACTGTTCACGAGAAATTATAAAATACCTTACTTCAGATTACCGTTTTTAGGTGTATCGCTGCTTCGGTTATCAAGGGAAGTCAAATATCTTGGAGTAGTTCTCGACTCTAAACACTGATGGAAGAGAAACGCAGAGGAAAGAATGAAAAGAGTTTTATGCGCTTTTACGTAAGTAAAAGAATGTTTGGGAGAAGGTGGGGTCTCCAGCCGTATATCATTTATGGTTTTATACTGTGCTTGCTAGACCTATCCTAACCTATGGAGCTTTAGTTTGGTGGGAGGTGGCAAACACCAGATCCCACTTACTCTATTTGCACAAGGTGCAGAGAACAACCTGCATTGGTATTACTGGATCTCTGCGATCAACTCTCCCAGCAGCGCTGGACGTCATTCTAGATCGGATACCAGTAGACATGTATCACAAGTACGTGGCCGTAAGAAGTGCAATTAGACTTCGGGAGCTGCACCTTTTTAAGCTTTGTTTAATGGGCCATAGCACCATCCTGCAAGAAGTGGGGTTGTGTGCTAATGGTGGAATGGCAGTTGAGGACGTAAGCAGACCCCTTTATGATATGTTATCGGAATTGGTAGCAGACACTAAGGAGGCGGCAGAGACGAGAACGAGCCAGGGTGCTCTATAGCTAAAAACCTCTGGCCCTTCTATCAGTCGAAAAAGACATCCGAACTGCTACACTTCAACACGAAAAGGATTCGAATGATGACAGGGGTTGTAACGGGGCATTGTGCAATTGGATGAATGGCTCAGACGTTGCATGTTCCTCACCAGGACTCCTTTCATAGCTGCCAAAATGAGAAAAAAAAAGAAAGCATTCAGCACCTCCTATCTGACTACTCAGAAGGCGATCCCGCTTTCGTGGAAAACCCCTTTTTTGAGGACTTGGGTAGTGCGGCGAGAGTCCCACTGGAGGATCTGGCTGCTTTTGGTTTCACCAGCCAGCATGACCATAAGTATTTCCCATTTTTCCTTTCCAATTGCCGTCCCACTATCTCCTTCTACCCCTTTTTTCCTCTAACAGCCATCACAATGGGCCGTAAGGCTTCCTGCTGATCTCGTGTGTTGTCGCAGGCGGCCTGTATAACCTAACCTAAACTATATAATATTACGATGGCTTTTTCCTGAGTCTGATTTTTTAAAGAATTGTGGTTTTTTTGCGTGTCCCTATTTATCCTATGAAAAAAAAAGATAAATGTGTAAGTGTGCCCTTCATGTGAAACACGTTGGTGATGTTACTAAATGAATTAATAAAAGTTTGATGCAAAATTTCAGTACTAGATTTTAATTTATTTAATATATGCGATTATTGATCGATGATAGCTAACATATGATCTATACATTATTGATTTTAAATACGGAAACCTCGAGATGACCGCATCAAGTGTACTTTTGAAGTTGGTTGTTGGAATGAGTCGACTTGTGTTCATTTGCAAGTTATGTAAGTATGTATATCCTTTAAAAACTGAATGAGAGCAAAGTTGATGTTAAACTTGTCAAAGTCCTCTCCAAGTTTAGCATATCCAATGGGAGTGTATTGTAACAAAAGAAAATGAAGAATCTTTATAATATCATTTATTCGTTGCTTTGGTGAAATGTATAGCACTACCAATAGCACCTTCTGTCCATTACACAGTACTACATTGCTTGTCCAACATGCGTATATGTATGCTGTATCAATCATCCAACTGCAAAACGCAATTAAATTGTCGTCCGTCATCGTGTTTGTCTCAACCGCACAGTTCAACGATAAAGAAAATATGGGAAAATGAATGTTGGTCCCACATAGTTGGATGCTTGATACAACATACATATACACATGTTGGACTAGCAATGTAGTACCGTGTCTAGGTGCCTTTATGAACCGTTTGTTATACTGCTCCACGTCATGATTTCCAAAATACATTCGAATGCTATTAGGACACTGCACGTGCACTTATTTCATCTCGCTCGCAAGTCAAAGAGTTTCAATCACATTTTATTTCATAATGTATCGTATTGATTCTCTCTCTCTCTCTCTCTCTCTCTCTTTCTCTCTCTCTCTCTCTCTTTCTCTCTCTCTCTCTCTCTCTCTCCCCGCACATCATCACAAGCAAACGATACTTGGCAATACACATACTCACACGTTCACCTTAACTTATTTTGCTTTGACTATTTCATTCTTTTCTCTTGCAATTTTTCGATTTATAAATCTTTATTATTAAACTTTAATAATTTTATATTAGCCCTATATGAGTTTTGTTGTATTACTTTTTATTTGCTGTAGTTACAAAATTTAAGAAGGGAAAGAAAAACAAAAAATGTATTATCCTGAAGGAGGGGTCGACCACACTATTTGTTGTTTTGAGTCATCCGCCGAGCCGGTTCTTTATGCACTAGGCCATTCAGGTATTTATGTTTGTAGCAGGAAAGTGCATACTTATTGTATTTAATTCGATTCTCGGGTTTATTAATTTTTAGGGATCCGGACCCAAGGGTACCAAGGGTACGATCCTTCGATTTCTTACAAGGACGATCGTATAGTATCAATAGGTACTATGTCAGTAGTGTGTGAATATTGCTTGGCATTGAAATTCAAGGATGAATCGAAAGGCATGTGTTGCTTACAAGGAAAAGTCAAATTGGAAGAAATTCTCCCTCCACCTGAACCACTTCACTCTCTTCTTACGGGTGATCTATATATATAAAAATGCACTTAAAAAATAGTATGACCCCGCAAAACTCGAGAGCGGCTGGACCAATTTTGATGATTTTGTTTTTCTTTTTTGTACTCATGGAATTACAGTCAGGTTCTTTGCTACATTTGGTTCCGGTAGGTAGCGCTGTTGTCCAGATATAGATTTAAAAGAACAAATGATTCTTAAAGTTGCTTAGGTTATAATAAAATATTAAAATATATTGTAAATCATTAATTACACATTCTACAACAAAGCTTTTTATAAGAAACGCCCAATTAACGCATAGGGGGTGTAGCAACGCACGCCGGTTAAACCTAGTAAATATATAAAATCTAAAAACAAAACAAAATTTTAAATTTAAAAATCACGTTTTCGCCAACTGTTGGTGATCGGTCACCCATCTAAACACTACCCAAGCAACGCGTTGCTAAAGTTCTGATCGACAAGAAAAGCGTTAATCAAAATGGCCTATGACGATTACAAATTTTACCGTACCGAAGCCAAAACTGTTTCACATCAAAAACATCCTCGGCAGGTTATAGTCGAAAACTTACGTTGTTTTCCCTCGAGTGTGACTTTCCACACATGCATACGTAATTTCATGTTACTTCGTAATTATAGCATTTTTAGTGAGAAAAATGTCTTTTTTTTTTGTCGCATGAGTATGTAAAACATAAGCTTAAGTTGGGGAACTTATGAAATTTGGTATTTGTCATTTAGTTTACTTAACATCCGGTACTTCTAATTCGCAATTGTTTTTGTAACATTGGTATGTGAAAAAGGTTTCCTAGAGCTTGTAATAAACTGAATTAGACGCGAGGCAACTAAATAGGGGTAGTGTGCATTTTTGCTTATCACTGCCAAAAGGTTTTATCACTCAAGGACTTTGGCAGTAAAGATTTTTTTTTTTGACACTTCGCCCTCTCCCCAACGCAAAACAGAATTTCCACGCCAATGAACATGATAACGTCATAATCGAATGTTTCGCTACATACTAGTTCACGGGTACACTTTCACGCACAACTGGAATGTAAGTCATTATAATCTCAATGAGATTATGATCACTCAAACCCCACCCACCCTTAATTTTCCATTCGAAATCATACAACCTCATCACTGCCTCATTCCCAAAATTGACATCAATGTCACTTTTTCCTACTGGGCCATCAAAGGTGTATCATTCACTGGGTTCATTAACGACCCTAACATCCCGGGACACGGCCCATTCAACCAGCAGCTCACCCCGTATGCGGTTTGCATACCCGGACGCATGTCCAGGTATTTTTTTGAATCACAATGGAGATGCTGCATTCGCGTCAATACCAAGGATGACAGGGCGCTACTCGCCAGTAGTAGCACCTCATCCATGTACGAAATGTACGGCTCCAGACTCTCACTATACTTACAATACACACTCACAACAAAAATCCTACCGAAAGATCCACAAACACTCACACAGACACCACAGTCAGTTGAATTACCCAAAGTGCATTCAAGACTGACATCATTCACCACCACAGCCCGCTATCAGGATATACCCGCATTACTGCAGGTAGTCCCCTTACACAACCATTGGTTGCGTAAGGTTCCTGAAGAAGGGCAATTCCACCGCCACTTTCACAAATTGTCTGTCCTAACTCACACATTGCAGCATACGCCCCCTGACAGTTAACCTGAAGGATCCTAATCATCTTAGTGTCTACCATTCGCCCTGGCAACAATGGCACTGTACACAGGACAAGCCTTCACCACCACAGCCCGCTATCAGGAAATACCCGCATTACTGTAGGTAGTCCCCTTACACAACCATTGGTTGCGTAAGGTTCCTGAAGAAGGGCAATTCCACCGCCACTTTCACAAATTGTCTGTCCTAACTCACACATTGCAGCAAACGCCCCCTGACAGTTAACCTGAAGGATCCTAATCATCTTTGTGTCTACCATTCGCCCTGGGTCGCTCACGGGTGGGACGCCTTGGATGCTGTTGACACTAAACTCGCGGACCGCATCTAAACGTCCTTTAAGGCGCTCGTTTTCAGCGACTAGTGTCATCAATAAAAGCTCATACTGGTTGGTGAGCTCCAGTATTGATCGGGTCACTGACGATGAGACACCATTAAACTCATCAAGAAGACACCCGGTGACGTCATCCTCTCAATGGCAGACCCCTTGCGTTTACCACACGCCGACGCTGCATCAGAGGATGGCACCTGAGGGACAACAAAAGTTCCTTTCCCCCTATTTCTTCACTCAACAGAGTCAACCGCAGCCTCGGAAACAGTCTTCCTCAACTGCTGCTGCCTCACACTCACCATTCGCGACGCCGTCGATATTCTGACAGCGTACTGCACAGTGTTCACAAAGCGAATAACAGATTTTTTTCTAATTTGCGCCGCAAAAATACTCAGTGCTGATATCAATTCAGTTATCAGTTTCAGATTCTACAGCTGAATGTGCTGATAATCCCACCTAGAAAATATAAATCATGGTTTGATTTAATAATCTATTCTACTCTTTCTCTCACTTACTTTTTAAAAAAAAATTTAAATTGTTTCAACTCTTACTAATTCCCAAGAAATTCAGTGCGCTTAGAAAAGACACTTCATGTAAGAACTGCGAAGCTGCTTCCTTATGAAAATTTGTCCATACTCCCTCTTAAATAAAGCGATAATATTTTTATCCAATGGTTGTAGAAGAGCAATACTATTTGGAGGCAAAAAAGGCAATAAAATGGTGTTTATATTTGATTTGTGACATGCGGCATTGCCCTTGGAGCTGCTCATTGACGCTCACTTTCCGGGCTGTTCAAATACTGGTTTGGAGGATAGAAATATCATCCCATCCAGTTGATCGAACCTGGGCGAGTGGATCTGTTGTGCAGCACTAAATGATCTCAAAGGTAGATCAGTTGAGACTGCCATTCATGATGTGGTATGGTACATTGAAAAAGTCCTGCAAAGGAAAGAGTTTACGTCGGCGGCTTTCCTTGGTATCGAAGGAGCTTTTAACAACGTCAGAATCGACTCAATTTCGGCATCGCTCGAAAATATTGATTCACATCCAGCGATTACCAGGTGGCTGAGCAACATGCTATGCTGTCGGGTGATCAACGCAAGGAGCGGTTATATCCCCTCTTTTGTAGAACCCAGTTCGTAATAAGCTTCTATTAATCCTAAAGCAGGAAGTTTGTAGACGACGGCTTACACAGAAGATCTGGTTCTGATGCTATCGGGAAGAGATCTATCCATCATCAACGAACTGTTGGAATCCTTTTTAATCGTTACTCAGTCAATAGAATGGTCTTCGGGTTAATCCAGAGAAGACCGCGCTGGTACTGTTCACGAGAAATTATAAAATACCTTACTTCAGATTACCGTATCTAGGTGTATCGCTGCTTCGGTTATCAAGGGAAGTCAAATATCTTGGAGTAGTTCTCGACTCTAAACACTGATGGAAGAGAAACGCAGAGGAAAGAATGAAAAGAGTTTTATGCGCTTTTACGTAAGTAAAAGAATGTTTGGGTGAAGGTGGGGTCTCCAGCCGTATATCATTTATGGTTTTATACTGTGCTTGCTAGACCTATCCTAACCTATGGAGCTTTAGTTTGGTGGGAGGTGGCAAACACCAGATCCCACTTACTCTATTTGCACAAGGTGCAGAGAACAACCTGCATTGGTATTACTGATCGGATACCAGTAGACATGTATCACAAGTACGTGGCCGTAAGAAGTGCAATTAGACTTCGGGAGCTGCACCTTTTTAAGCTTTGTTTAATGGGCCATAGCACCATCCTGCAAGAAGTGGGGTTGTGTGCTAATGGTGGAATGGCAGTTGAGGACGTAAGCAGACCCCTTTATGATATGTTATCGGAATTGGTAGCAGACACTAAGGAGGCGGCAGAGACGAGAACGAGCCAGGGTGCTCTATAGCTAAAAACCTCTGGCCCTTCTATCAGTCGAAAAAGACATCCGAACTGCTACACTTCAACACGAAAAGGATTCGAATGATGACAGGGGTTGTAACGGGGCATTGTGCAATTGGATGAATGGCTCAGACGTTGCATGTTCCTCACCAGGACTCCTTTCATAGCTGCCAAAATGAGAAAAAAAAAGAAAGCATTCAGCACCTCCTATCTGACTACTCAGAAGGCGATCCCGCTTTCGTGGAAAACCCCTTTTTTGAGGACTTGGGTAGTGCGGCGAGAGTCCCACTGGAGGATCTGGCTGCTTTTGGTTTCACCAGCCAGCATGACCATAAGTATTTCCCATTTTTCCTTTCCAATTGCCGTCCCACTATCTCCTTCTACCCCTTTTTTCCTCTAACAGCCATCACAATGGGCCGTAAGGCTTCCTGCTGATCTCGTGTGTTGTCGCAGGCGGCCTGTATAACCTAACCTAAACTATATAATATTACGATGGCTTTTTCCTGAGTCTGATTTTTTAAAGAATTGTGGTTTTTTTGCGTGTCCCTATTTATCCTATGAAAAAAAAAGATAAATGTGTAAGTGTGCCCTTCATGTGAAACACGTTGGTGATGTTACTAAAAGAATTAATAAAAGTTTGATGCAAAATTTCAGTACTAGATTTCAATTTATTTAATATATGCGATTATTGATCGATGATAGCTAACATATGATCTATACATTATTGATTTTAAATACGGAAACCTCGAGATGACCGCATCAAGTGTACTTTTGAAGTTGGTTGTTGGAATGAGTCGACTTGTGTTCATTTGCAAGTTATGTAAGTATGTATATCCTTTAAAAACTGAATGAGAGCAAAGTTGATGTTAAACTTGTCAAAGTCCTCTCCAAGTTTAGCATATCCAATGGGAGTGTATTGTAACAAAAGAAAATGAAAAATCTTTATAATATCATTTATTCGTTGCTTTGGTGAAATGTATAGCACTACCAATAGCACCTTCTGTCCATTACACAGTACTACATTGCTTGTCCAACATGCGTATATGTATGCTGTATCAATCATCCAACTGCAAAACGCAATTAAATTGTCGTCCGTCATCGTGTTTGTCTCAACCGCACAGTTCAACGATAAAGAAAATATGGGAAAATGAATGTTGGTCCCACATAGTTGGATGCTTGATACAACATACATATACACATGTTGGACTAGCAATGTAGTACCGTGTCTAGGTGCCTTTATGAACCGTTTGTTATACTGCTCCACGTCATGATTTCCAAAATACATTCGAATGCTATTAGGACACTGCACGTGCACTTATTTCATCTCGCTCGCAAGTCAAAGAGTTTCAATCACATTTTATTTCATATTGTATCGTATTGATTCTCTCTCTCTCTCTCTCTCTCTCTCTCTCTCTCTCCCCGCACATCATCACAAGCAAACGATACTTGGCAATACACATACTCACACGTTCACCTTAACTTATTTTGCTTTGACTATTTCATTCTTTTCTCTTGCAATTTTTCGATTTATAAATCTTTATTATTAAACTTTAATAATTTTATATTAGCCCTATATGAGTTTTGTTGTATTACTTTTTATTTGCTGTAGTTACAAAATTTAAGAAGGGAAAGAAAAACAAAAAATGTATTATCCTGAAGGAGGGGTCGACCACACTATTTGTTGTTTTGAGTCATCCGCCGAGCCGGTTCTTTATGCACTAGGCCATTCAGGTATTTATGTTTGTAGCAGGAAAGTGCATACTTATTGTATTTAATTCGATTCTCGGGTTTATTAATTTTTAGGGATCCGGACCCAAGGGTACCAAGGGTACGATCCTTCGATTTCTTACAAGGACGATCGTATAGTATCAATAGGTACTATGTCAGTAGTGTGTGAATATTGCTTGGCATTGAAATTCAAGGATGAATCGAAAGGCATGTGTTGCTTACAAGGAAAAGTCAAATTGGAAGAAATTCTCCCTCCACCTGAACCACTTCACTCTCTTCTTACGGGTGATCTATATATATAAAAATGCACTTAAAAAATAGTATGACCCCGCAAAACTCGAGAGCGGCTGGACCAATTTTGATGATTTTGTTTTTCTTTTTTGTACTCATGGAATTACAGTCAGGTTCTTTGCTACATTTGGTTCCGGTAGGTAGCGCTGTTGTCCAGATATAGATTTAAAAGAACAAATGATTCTTAAAGTTGCTTAGGTTATAATAAAATATTAAAATATATTGTAAATCATTAATTACACATTCTACAACAAAGCTTTTTATAAGAAACGCCCAATTAACGCATAGGGGGTGTAGCAACGCACGCCGGTTAAACCTAGTAAATATATAAAATCTAAAAACAAAACAAAATTTTAAATTTAAAAATCACGTTTTCGCCAACTGTTGGTGATCGGTCACCCATCTAAACACTACCCAAGCAACGCGTTGCTAAAGTTCTGATCGACAAGAAAAGCGTTAATCAAAATGGCCTATGACGATTACAAATTTTACCGTACCGAAGCCAAAACTGTTTCACATCAAAAACATCCTCGGCAGGTTATAGTCGAAAACTTACGTTGTTTTCCCTCGAGTGTGACTTTCCACACATGCATACGTAATTTCATGTTACTTCGTAATTATAGCATTTTTAGTGAGAAAAATGTCTTTTTTTTTTGTCGCATGAGTATGTAAAACATAAGCTTAAGTTGGGGAACTTATGAAATTTGGTATTTGTCATTTAGTTTACTTAACATCCGGTACTTCTAATTCGCAATTGTTTTTGTAACATTGGTATGTGAAAAAGGTTTCCTAGAGCTTGTAATAAACTGAATTAGACGCGAGGCAACTAAATAGGGGTAGTGTGCATTTTTGCTTATCACTGCCAAAAGGTTTTATCACTCAAGGACTTTGGCAGTAAAGATTTTTTTTTTGACACTTCGCCCTCTCCCCAACGCAAAACAGAATTTCCACGCCAATGAACATGATAACGTCATAATCGAATGTTTCGCTACATACTAGTTCACGGGTACACTTTCACGCACAACTGGAATGTAAGTCATTATAATCTCAATGAGATTATGATCACTCAAACCCCACCCACCCTTAATTTTCCATTCGAAATCATACAACCTCATCACTGCCTCATTCCCAAAATTGACATCAATGTCACTTTTTCCTACTGGGCCATCAAAGGTGTATCATTCACTGGGTTCATTAACGACCCTAACATCCCGGGACACGGCCCATTCAACCAGCAGCTCACCCCGTATGCGGTTTGCATACCCGGACGCATGTCCAGGTATTTTTTTGAATCACAATGGAGATGCTGCATTCGCGTCAATACCAAGGATGACAGGGCGCTACTCGCCAGTAGTAGCACCTCATCCATGTACGAAATGTACGGCTCCAGACTCTCACTATACTTACAATACACACTCACAACAAAAATCCTACCGAAAGATCCACAAACACTCACACAGACACCACAGTCAGTTGAATTACCCAAAGTGCATTCAAGACTGACATCATTCACCACCACAGCCCGCTATCAGGATATACCCGCATTACTGCAGGTAGTCCCCTTACACAACCATTGGTTGCGTAAGGTTCCTGAAGAAGGGCAATTCCACCGCCACTTTCACAAATTGTCTGTCCTAACTCACACATTGCAGCATACGCCCCCTGACAGTTAACCTGAAGGATCCTAATCATCTTAGTGTCTACCATTCGCCCTGGCAACAATGGCACTGTACACAGGACAAGCCTTCACCACCACAGCCCGCTATCAGGAAATACCCGCATTACTGTAGGTAGTCCCCTTACACAACCATTGGTTGCGTAAGGTTCCTGAAGAAGGGCAATTCCACCGCCACTTTCACAAATTGTCTGTCCTAACTCACACATTGCAGCAAACGCCCCCTGACAGTTAACCTGAAGGATCCTAATCATCTTTGTGTCTACCATTCGCCCTGGGTCGCTCACGGGTGGGACGCCTTGGATGCTGTTGACACTAAACTCGCGGACCGCATCTAAACGTCCTTTAAGGCGCTCGTTTTCAGCGACTAGTGTCATCAATAAAAGCTCATACTGGTTGGTGAGCTCCAGTATTGATCGGGTCACTGACGATGAGACACCATTAAACTCATCAAGAAGACACCCGGTGACGTCATCCTCTCAATGGCAGACCCCTTGCGTTTACCACACGCCGACGCTGCATCAGAGGATGGCACCTGAGGGACAACAAAAGTTCCTTTCCCCCTATTTCTTCACTCAACAGAGTCAACCGCAGCCTCGGAAACAGTCTTCCTCAACTGCTGCTGCCTCACACTCACCATTCGCGACGCCGTCGATATTCTGACAGCGTACTGCACAGTGTTCACAAAGCGAATAACAGATTTTTTTCTAATTTGCGCCGCAAAAATACTCAGTGCTGATATCAATTCAGTTATCAGTTTCAGATTCTACAGCTGAATGTGCTGATAATCCCACCTAGAAAATATAAATCATGGTTTGATTTAATAATCTATTCTACTCTTTCTCTCACTTACTTTTTAAAAAAAAATTTAAATTGTTTCAACTCTTACTAATTCCCAAGAAATTCAGTGCGCTTAGAAAAGACACTTCATGTAAGAACTGCGAAGCTGCTTCCTTATGAAAATTTGTCCATACTCCCTCTTAAATAAAGCGATAATATTTTTATCCAATGGTTGTAGAAGAGCAATACTATTTGGAGGCAAAAAAGGCAATAAAATGGTGTTTATATTTGATTTGTGACATGCGGCATTGCCCTTGGAGCTGCTCATTGACGCTCACTTTCCGGGCTGTTCAAATACTGGTTTGGAGGATAGAAATATCATCCCATCCAGTTGATCGAACCTGGGCGAGTGGATCTGTTGTGCAGCACTAAATGATCTCAAAGGTAGATCAGTTGAGACTGCCATTCATGATGTGGTATGGTACATTGAAAAAGTCCTGCAAAGGAAAGAGTTTACGTCGGCGGCTTTCCTTGGTATCGAAGGAGCTTTTAACAACGTCAGAATCGACTCAATTTCGGCATCGCTCGAAAATATTGATTCACATCCAGCGATTACCAGGTGGCTGAGCAACATGCTATGCTGTCGGGTGATCAACGCAAGGAGCGGTTATATCCCCTCTTTTGTAGAACCCAGTTCGTAATAAGCTTCTATTAATCCTAAAGCAGGAAGTTTGTAGACGACGGCTTACACAGAAGATCTGGTTCTGATGCTATCGGGAAGAGATCTATCCATCATCAACGAACTGTTGGAATCCTTTTTAATCGTTACTCAGTCAATAGAATGGTCTTCGGGTTAATCCAGAGAAGACCGCGCTGGTACTGTTCACGAGAAATTATAAAATACCTTACTTCAGATTACCGTATCTAGGTGTATCGCTGCTTCGGTTATCAAGGGAAGTCAAATATCTTGGAGTAGTTCTCGACTCTAAACACTGATGGAAGAGAAACGCAGAGGAAAGAATGAAAAGAGTTTTATGCGCTTTTACGTAAGTAAAAGAATGTTTGGGTGAAGGTGGGGTCTCCAGCCGTATATCATTTATGGTTTTATACTGTGCTTGCTAGACCTATCCTAACCTATGGAGCTTTAGTTTGGTGGGAGGTGGCAAACACCAGATCCCACTTACTCTATTTGCACAAGGTGCAGAGAACAACCTGCATTGGTATTACTGATCGGATACCAGTAGACATGTATCACAAGTACGTGGCCGTAAGAAGTGCAATTAGACTTCGGGAGCTGCACCTTTTTAAGCTTTGTTTAATGGGCCATAGCACCATCCTGCAAGAAGTGGGGTTGTGTGCTAATGGTGGAATGGCAGTTGAGGACGTAAGCAGACCCCTTTATGATATGTTATCGGAATTGGTAGCAGACACTAAGGAGGCGGCAGAGACGAGAACGAGCCAGGGTGCTCTATAGCTAAAAACCTCTGGCCCTTCTATCAGTCGAAAAAGACATCCGAACTGCTACACTTCAACACGAAAAGGATTCGAATGATGACAGGGGTTGTAACGGGGCATTGTGCAATTGGATGAATGGCTCAGACGTTGCATGTTCCTCACCAGGACTCCTTTCATAGCTGCCAAAATGAGAAAAAAAAAGAAAGCATTCAGCACCTCCTATCTGACTACTCAGAAGGCGATCCCGCTTTCGTGGAAAACCCCTTTTTTGAGGACTTGGGTAGTGCGGCGAGAGTCCCACTGGAGGATCTGGCTGCTTTTGGTTTCACCAGCCAGCATGACCATAAGTATTTCCCATTTTTCCTTTCCAATTGCCGTCCCACTATCTCCTTCTACCCCTTTTTTCCTCTAACAGCCATCACAATGGGCCGTAAGGCTTCCTGCTGATCTCGTGTGTTGTCGCAGGCGGCCTGTATAACCTAACCTAAACTATATAATATTACGATGGCTTTTTCCTGAGTCTGATTTTTTAAAGAATTGTGGTTTTTTTGCGTGTTCCTATTTATCCTATGAAAAAAAAAGATAAATGTGTAAGTGTGCCCTTCATGTGAAACACGTTGGTGATGTTACTAAAAGAATTAATAAAAGTTTGATGCAAAATTTCAGTACTAGATTTCAATTTATTTAATATATGCGATTATTGATCGATGATAGCTAACATATGATCTATACATTATTGATTTTAAATACGGAAACCTCGAGATGACCGCATCAAGTGTACTTTTGAAGTTGGTTGTTGGAATGAGTCGACTTGTGTTCATTTGCAAGTTATGTAAGTATGTATATCCTTTAAAAACTGAATGAGAGCAAAGTTGATGTTAAACTTGTCAAAGTCCTCTCCAAGTTTAGCATATCCAATGGGAGTGTATTGTAACAAAAGAAAATGAAAAATCTTTATAATATCATTTATTCGTTGCTTTGGTGAAATGTATAGCACTACCAATAGCACCTTCTGTCCATTACACAGTACTACATTGCTTGTCCAACATGCGTATATGTATGCTGTATCAATCATCCAACTGCAAAACGCAATTAAATTGTCGTCCGTCATCGTGTTTGTCTCAACCGCACAGTTCAACGATAAAGAAAATATGGGAAAATGAATGTTGGTCCCACATAGTTGGATGCTTGATACAACATACATATACACATGTTGGACTAGCAATGTAGTACCGTGTCTAGGTGCCTTTATGAACCGTTTGTTATACTGCTCCACGTCATGATTTCCAAAATACATTCGAATGCTATTAGGACACTGCACGTGCACTTATTTCATCTCGCTCGCAAGTCAAAGAGTTTCAATCACATTTTATTTCATATTGTATCGTATTGATTCTCTCTCTCTCTCTCTCTCTCTCTCTCTCTCTCTCTCTCCCCGCACATCATCACAAGCAAACGATACTTGGCAATACACATACTCACACGTTCACCTTAACTTATTTTGCTTTGACTATTTCATTCTTTTCTCTTGCAATTTTTCGATTTATAAATCTTTATTATTAAACTTTAATAATTTTATATTAGCCCTATATGAGTTTTGTTGTATTACTTTTTATTTGCTGTAGTTACAAAATTTAAGAAGGGAAAGAAAAACAAAAAATGTATTATCCTGAAGGAGGGGTCGACCACACTATTTGTTGTTTTGAGTCATCCGCCGAGCCGGTTCTTTATGCACTAGGCCATTCAGGTATTTATGTTTGTAGCAGGAAAGTGCATACTTATTGTATTTAATTCGATTCTCGGGTTTATTAATTTTTAGGGATCCGGACCCAAGGGTACCAAGGGTACGATCCTTCGATTTCTTACAAGGACGATCGTATAGTATCAATAGGTACTATGTCAGTAGTGTGTGAATATTGCTTGGCATTGAAATTCAAGGATGAATCGAAAGGCATGTGTTGCTTACAAGGAAAAGTCAAATTGGAAGAAATTCTCCCTCCACCTGAACCACTTCACTCTCTTCTTACGGGTGATCTATATATATAAAAATGCACTTAAAAAATAGTATGACCCCGCAAAACTCGAGAGCGGCTGGACCAATTTTGATGATTTTGTTTTTCTTTTTTGTACTCATGGAGTTACAGTCAGGTTCTTTGCTACATTTGGTTCCGGTAGGTAGCGCTGTTGTCCAGATATAGATTTAAAAGAACAAATGATTCTTAAAGTTGCTTAGGTTATAATAAAATATTAAAATATATTGTAAATCATTAATTACACATTCTACAACAAAGCTTTTTATAAGAAACGCCCAATTAACGCATAGGGGGTGTAGCAACGCACGCCGGTTAACGCTAGTAAATATATAAAATCTAAAAACAAAACAAAATTTTAAATTTAAAAATCACGTTTTCGCCAACTGTTGGTGATCGGTCACCCATCTAAACACTACCCAAGCAACGCGTTGCTTAAGTTCTGATCGAAAAGAAAAGCGTTAATCAAAATGGCCTATGACGATTACAAATTTTACCGTACCGAAGCCAAAACTGTTTCACATCAAAAACATCCTCGGCAGGTTATAGTCGAAAACTTACGTTGTTTTCCCTCGAGTGTGACTTTCCACACATGCATACGTAATTTCATGTTACTTCGTAATTATAGCATTTTTAGTGAGAAAAATGTCTTTTTTTTTTGTCGCATGAGTATGTAAAACATAAGCTTAAGTTGGGGAACTTATGAAATTTGGTATTTGTCATTTAGTTTACTTAACATCCGGTACTTCTAA
>JBAMAW010000954.1:0-11963 GCA_037043295.1 Amiota minor
GCAAAAGAAGCTTGATACCTGTTGAAACCCATAGTCTTTCAACGGGGGGAGTATGTTTGGTCATGATCGTATGAGAAATGATGTGAGGGAGGGAACAGAAGAAAGCTTTCCTGTTTAGTCTGCCATATGCTCTCTCTCTCTGTTTGATCAATGTTACTTGTAAAGCTTTTTGTGTATAAAAGACAAGGGAACATGTATAATGTTTAGTGTTCTTCATTTGTAATTAAGCTGACAATTAATATAATAAGTATAACTTAGTGAAAATTAATATAACTTAGTGAAAATTAATATTTATAATATAACTTAGTGAAAATTAATACAATATAATATAACTTAGTGAAAATTAATATAATATAACTTTGTGACAATTGATATAATATAACTTGGGAACAATTAATATAACATAACTTGATAATAATTATTATAATATAATTCTGTAAAATTTAATGTAATTGATTTAATAAAGTGCTAGCACAAAATAGTGCTTGGCTAAACATTTGGGGTCACCACAATGTTTGGTCACGAGATTTTTCGTGACATTTTTATTATTTAAATTCAAATTAAAAATTGCATATCATAAGTAAGCGGAAAATATTGCCTTGGGCAGGATTCGAACCCACGTGGAGCGCACTTCGAGACACCACTCTATGCACTCGGCCACGGAGGCAGCCAACATTTTCATCGCTTAACTTATGATATGTGTTGTTGATCGAAGTTCGAACATACAATGTAGGTTTGATCGAAGACAACAAAGTTCCAACATACAACGATAATTCGATCAAACGTATAACCAAACAGCTCTGTAATGTTATTTATGTTATGTTTGGTATGCTATATGACTCATATGAAATGCCATGTCATGCTTTAAGACAAGACCGAGTTGTATTATATTAATTATTACCAAGTTATATTATATTAATTTATACCGAACTATATTATATTATGCAAGTCATTAAGACAAGACCAAAGAATATTACATTAATTATTACCTAATTCTGTTATATTAATTATTACCGAATTTTATTATATTAATTATTACCGAATTATATTATATTATACAAGTCATTAAGACAAGACCAAACAACCGAATTATATTATATTATACAAAGTCATCAAGACAAGACCAAACAGTCTGCTTGATCTTTCTCTTTTCCAAATGGATTTTGTAGTAAATCACCTTCACAGGTTCATAGGTTGTTGGATTTAGTATTGACTAATGATAGCTCTGTCCCTTAGAAATTTTTCTTGAGTCTTATGAATTATGGTTCTGTAACGACAGCATCTCTTCCTCAATGTCGCTTTTGTTTCCGTTGTAAAGTTCACTAGTAAACCACAGTGGTTTATAAGATAGTTTTTTCGCCTTTATAAGAGGAACACATTGAACAAAAACAGAGTTCAATGGATCGTAGAAAAATTTAGTGGCAACTAACAACCAAACACCATCGTTTTTTTTTTTCGAAATTGGCAAAGACTTTTTGGGTATCAAAAGTAATGGACTATTATACTCTGATATTGAGGATTCTACTAATCCTTCATTAACTAGTTTTTTGACTTACCTATCGATTTCAACTTTGTGTGCCCGCGGTATGTGGTAATTCTTAAAATAGGTAGGTGTCTCATCCTTCAATCTTAACTTTTGTTTGTAAAAGTTCTGACAAGTCATTTTTTCTGATTCTAAAGGGAACACGTCGCTATATTCTGAACAAAGCTTTGTGATCTATGAATAATGGTGGCAAGTTGGGTTTTAATTTGTTTAATAATTCCTGTTTTCTATTTTCATTTGTAGTGCTTGGATTAACTGCGTAGTAGTTTTGTAAATTTTTCAGGTCTTATTACGAACAAGTCTTCATGTTCAGAGAATTCTAGTATACTGTTCAAGTTTTTTACGTAATCCAAGCCGCGTATACCGGGGGAAATTATCTCATTCCAGTGACTTTATTTTTGGGTTCTCTTTCTCCAAGGCTTACTATTTTTATCAATGATATGTCTGCACTGGTGTCTATTAGTAATCGAATGTTGTTTTCAGTGTGGTTGTTAATAGAATTAACGGAAATGCTTAGATTGAGTCTTAGATGGTATATATTTAGTTTCCCAAAGGCTGTTCCTAGTTCCCCGAACCAGTTGAATTATTTAACATCTTAACATTACTATTATTATTGTTATCATTACCGCAGCGTATATCTAGTCGTCTATCTCTTTTGTTGTCGTTGTTTCTGTTATGTGATACAATACTAAAAGGTATTTTGGTGTTGCTGATTATTGCGATAGTTGTAATTTGGCCTGTACTGTCCGCATCCTATATTGGAGTGCTAGTATGCATTCTATTAGATCTAAGGTCGAACCACAAGTTAGTGTTGCTTTGTCTAGTTACTTTTGTGCAACTGTTGACAAACTTGGATATGGTATCGTTCATACTGTTGAATTGTCTTTCCTCCATGATAAGTTTAACCTTATCAAGCTTACAATGTTTAGTCATTGCATGAACGGCGACCTGAGTGGTATATTTATTGGCTGATTCGAGTATTAATCCGTCAGGTATGTATGCGTTTTCAAAGCTTTTGCTAGACCTTCTACCCCCTTTGTGTAAGTATTAGGCAAATTGGCTGGCTTGAAATATATCGTTTATTTTGACGGACAGTCTTCAAGTGTTGGCTATTTTTACATTAATTTTTAAGCTAAGCTGAATCGTGGACGCATGCTACAACAGAATAGTCTTGGTCCCGATAAATGTCACCGTTACCGAGATGCGGGACGTGTGCCTAAAAGAAAAAAGAAAAAAATATAAAACTGTTTAATGCTACTCAAGCACAATTTGACTGCACTCATATTTAAACAAAAACTAGAAAAAACCTTATCTTCGACTATGTCGAAGATGAAATACTCTTCACGAACTTTGTAAGGGAGGTACCCACCTTAATGTTTCGTTTCGGCTGGTTCCAAAAAATGTACTGTGCCAATCTTGGAAACTGATAGTATTCAAGTTTCAGTTCGATAGGACAAAAAAAATTTCTAATAAGAACATGAATTCAAATGGGTGGTTTTTATCGGAGATTCTCCCTAGCGTTTCGATTCGGCTGGTTCCGACAAATGTCCTGCACCTGTCTTGAAAACTGATAGTATCGAAGTTTTAGTTCAATAGGACAAAAGACAAAAAAGTTTTTCTAATAAGAACCTGAATTTTATTGGGGGGTTTCGTTTAAACGAGCTAATGAAGAATATATGTACTTTATGTGGCCTGTCTCCTTCTGCCTATTACAAACTTCATGACAAAGACAAAGAGTGTAATTAACGACGTTGGTAGACTTTATTGCAAATAATCAAATTTATCGTAAATCTCGCTGCTGGGTATATTCGATTGGCCGAAGAGAGAACTTCCACAAATTCATATTCTGAAATGACCCAAAACGAAAATTCACGCATCTGAAATTGGTCATGTCATTTGTGCAGAGATTTTTAACCATGAGCAAAATCTACTACTGTTGAATATTGTTACGAAAACCATGGTTCATTGACCATACGCAGAATGCGCAGAACCCATATACATACATACATGGTAGATAACAAATGATGGAAAAGTATTCTAGAGATTTAATTGATAAAAAACGTACTGTTGATGATAGATATTCATAATGCAGACGCCGAAAACTAGAAAATGGATGTCATATAAAAGTAATCAGAATGAAAAATTTTGACGTTGAAATCGAAAATAAATGGATTGTGACATATTGTATTTTCCTTTGTTATCGAAAACATTTAAGTCTCTTATAATCATCAAATATTCTAATCCCGTCAATTCCATTTGGTATACAAGTATATACGTCAACAGAGGCAGCTATATGGCAATAATCAGTATTGATAGTCAAGAAGCGTGCAACAATAAAGTGGGTCAATTTTAAGCAGATCGACATATCAGCAGCATCGAGGCTATTTGATGTATTTTAAGTTTCCTAATTCATATTGACAACCCCAACGTGTTTCATCCCAAATGTTGGTGCTGCACCGGCGCTCACAATACTTACAGAATTTAAGCAATATGTGAAAAATGTGTATTTGCCAACATATTATTGTACGCAAAAGTTCTAAAGTACAATACTATACATCAAACGCTACATCTAAGAAATTCCAATGACTTAAGATAGGTATACGTGTTGAAGGCTATCAAAATTTGTGTGTGTCTGACACATTGAGCTGTATTTACACGGGACATTCAAATAATGACGAGAGTTACTATTTAAGAATACTAGTGGTTAATGTCAAAGGACTTATTTCATTTGCAAATTTGAGAACGGTTGATGGCGTAGAATGCCAAAAGCTTCATCTGCTCGCATCTTACCGACACAAAGAAACTAAAATTAACGTATGCATGTGTCAGCTGGCATCCACGATAAATGCGAAAAACTTTCGCCGTCATTTTGACATCTTCACCATCCAATCCGAAAGATTGGTGGAATAATTTCAAATATCGTTAGCAATGACAGTTCCCTTGGGTTTTCGAACGATATTTTCAATCAAGCTTTGATCGAAATCGATGACATATCATATCATACAACTTGGCATGATTGTGTCACAACGTTCCGAACTTGACATTAATGATATCGATTTAATAAGAGAACAAAAGTACTATGCTAATGATTTGGGTACATTTATTCAAGCAAACAAACATCTTTTCATTGCGAAACATAAATTGGTGACCCAATTACAAATACGAGGTCTGCTCAAATCGTATCGCGAATTTTGAATTTACGAGGGCTACGTTTATTCGATTTTTGATTTTTTATGGGGGTATGGTTGTACTTGTTTAGTTTATTTTTGACAGCTGTTTTGCTTGCACGTGTTTCGTGGAGAAGCTGAAAGGTGGAAACGATAATAAAGCAAAGCAGTATAAAGAGGCCATATCCAAGGCCCTGGAGGAAAAAGGTGGCGTAAAAACTCTCGCCATGTTCACGCTCAAACCACTTTTTTACATTTCCAATTAGGCGGTGAGTCCAACTTCCATTGTATCCCATCAGTTTTGCCATTCAAGTATACTTTCTTCTTTTCGCTATGTTGCCGTCAACCGCCTAGACTCTTTCTCTCATAGACTCTTTTTAACTCAAGAGCCAATATATCTGGTAGCATTACACTGGATATTACCCCAACAGCTTCATGTGACACAGTGCGAAAAGCGCTGGTAAGTCTGATGGCACTTAGCCGAAACACCGATCTGGCTATCTAAGCATAGCTTTTGACCAAAAGTGCAGGTCCCCATACAGGTGCCACGTACATCACAATTGATTGCCTAACCTTGCCCAGAAGTTCTCTTCTTCTATGACTTAGACCTCCTATGTTGGCCATTATCCTGGATAATGCCGCGTTAACACGTGCAGTTTCTTCACAAACCTTTTCTATATGTGACTTATAGTTTAGTCTCGCGTTTACCATCACACCAAGTTATGTCAATGTTGGCTGCGAGTTTATTGTAAACCTGTCCACATCAAGGGAGATACTCTCAACTTTTTTCTGCATATGATAAGCACCGCTTCTGTATTTTGTCCTGCGTGCTGGAGCTTTGCCATGATTAGCCAATTCTTCAGTTTCATTGCCGTATCTCTGCATAGGTTCTGGATTTCCTGCAGTTCTTTCGCTACTATTAGAACCGCGATATCAACAGCAAATCCGATTATCAGCACTTCTTTTGGGGTGGGAAGACGCAATATTCCTTCATAGAGAACATTCTATAGGATCTGACCCAATACTGAGCCTTGTGGTACTCTAGCAGTTGCCTCTTAAGAGTGCCCGCATGATATGAGGCCAGCACGCCGAGTTGAAAGCATTTTTCATATCAAAAGTGATGACTGCGCAGTACTCTTTTGTACCATACATCCATCTATCTCCTTCAATAGCTCCAGCTGCTATATCAGTGAGCTTCTTTATTGCAACGCTTCCTGCGAAAACCAAATAGATCGCTGGGTGCTCCTTCTAGGTGTTCTAAGCAGGCACAGATTAACCGCCCTAGAACTTTGCCAATCGTATCGATCATGCAAAGAGGACTATATACACTTGGTTCACCTGCCGGCTTGTTTGGTTTCTGTAATAGAAGCAGCCATTGCTTTTTTCATATTCTTGCGAAGAAATCCATTGCATTGTAGTCGTGTGCGAATCCTACCGTGTACCTCAGGTTGAAAACACCCGTCTACGTCCGCAATGTGAGCCTGCTTCCAAATTCCGATGGAAAACAGAGGACCACCGCAGCACAAATGTTTTGTGCCAGAATAAAAGACATATTCAGCTGTTAGTCACCACCAAGTGACGATCTCGTAGCATTCAACGCATTCTTGGACGAGCTCATAGACCTCACGTTTGCCATTAGGGCTATTACCTCTTCCTCAGTATGGAGAGTTCTGTATGTCTTCGCACTCAGCGAACACAATGCGATTGAGTTCATCTTGACGGAAGCATATCCTCACTTAGTTAGCAGACCATCCACAAAAGCACAAAAGAAGGGTTGGAAAGTAGACCAGCTGGATAGGTCTATGTTAGATTTCATGCTTGAGGGTATCGTTAGCACAGCAGCTAGCTAATAGCCTAATGAAAATTGTGATTAACGCATGAGGTGCTTCGATGCTGATGAAAATCTAGCAACAATCGGAGTTTACCGACCTCTTGGTGGAATGAGGAAATAGCACACCTAAATAGGGAATACCTCTGCCTTCGAGGATGAGCTTATAGAGCAAGGGGACGAGAAAACTTTTTACGCCTTCAGACTGTTCACAAGAAGAAATATTTCGAGTAAAGAAAAGCCATCCAAAAGTGCACACTTCCAGAGCATATCCAGCAACCTCAATAACAATCCATGGGGTGGTGCACATAAGCTGGTAAAGAAGCGCCTGGGAGGAACTCCCTCTGAAATACCGGTATGTCCCGATGCATCTGATCCATTGCCAACATAAAAAGTTAGTTACATCAGAATGGTGTAGAAATAGCGGATCATAAGATGGAGTTAATGCTAATATGTAGAAGGAAGAAGAGTGAATCACTGAACGTACGAGTCAGGACACAAGACCACACCATGCTTCAAATATCGGAAGGTCCTTCTGGACTGCCAGCTCAACCTTAGGGGCCACCTCAAGTTCTCTAGAAACCATCCATAATGCAGGCAGCCCTGGCAAGCTCATGCCGAATATAGGTAGGCCTAGACAATCTGCGCGTGAGTCACTTGCGGTAGCCAGCAAATCCATCATCACGTATGGTCCAGTGCAACCAAACACATACCACACATAAAAGGAGCCGCATCTGTGTATCGTCTCAACTCCATTAGGGTACGCTGTGAGTTTAGAACCGTGACGGATGATGCAATAAACGTTCTTGCAAACTATAAACCGGTTGGCAATATATGCTCTAAGATGCACAGATATTTTTGTAAATGTCTAGGCAGTCTCGCAAATGGACTTGTGGCAGGCGCGATGGCAACGCTCGACTAAGAGACGTTGGACGTTCGACCTAATAACGAACATCAGCGATGGGATATATCGCAAGCATCTTATCATCTTACGCAGTTTTTATCAGGGTATGGTTACTTTCGTGAAATGCACAAATTCAGGCATGCAGATGACACACTTTGTCTATATTGTACAAACAAAGTTGGAAATTTGTACACCAGAGAGAGGTTATAACGTCAGAAATATGTAAAATACTTACATCAATTGACGTTGTTAAGTCCATGTTGAGAGACGAAGAAGCCTGGAATACCGCCTACAGCACTATCGTCGTATTGATGCAACATGTCCGCAAAGATGAGGAGGTAAATAGAAGTATGGTCTAACCTGCTCTCCCTGGCGAAGTTTGAACTCAATTGTTATTTCCGCCAGAGTTAAAAAAAAAATAAGAGCAGTGTAGTCCAGGGATGGTTTTAATACGAAGGTAAAACGTACGTATAGGGCTGAACGTGAATTCTGATTAGTCAGTCTATTAGGATCTTTGAAGATCACCTCCTTGGCGAATCAAACAAAAAAATAACACAATCAGTTGATTTTAACAGTGCGCCAACAAAACAGTTTTGCCACTAAAACAGTTAACTTTTAAAATTTGAAATAAAACCACGTGTTGTTATTTTTTTTATATTGATGTTATCTCCTATATATGAATAGGACTAAGAATAAGGTTTCAACTCTTAAAAAACCAATACACGTATGTCCTTCCTACAATGAAGAGGAAGGGGTTGACTTAGCACTACGAGTCTCTAAGTAAGCAAAAGGGCTGCATGATCGTTACAAATCAGACGAGACGAGTTCCTTGTATGGACAAGGACTCTGGCTAAAGGATTATCGTGTCGAACTAGTGTGTCCATGTAAATAGCTTTACGCTTGGAACATTCTTATATCTTGTATCTTGGAGTGTGCTCTTTGTATAACTTCAATCTTCCGCGCGCTCGCGGTACCCCACAATTCAGAACCATAAGTCCAAATTAGTTCAAAAACAGAGTTATACAGCACCACCTTGTACTCAATCCAGACTTAGAATTGATTAGCCAGTGAAGACTTTGAGCTCTTAGTTTCATATATATCTTTTTAGCTTCTATATGCTTCCGTCAGGTAAGCCGTCTGTCTAGATGAACGCCAAGGTAAGTTGCCACTTGAGTTTGAGGAATTGTAACACCATTACAACATTACAGGAGAGCAAGTCCGTCGGTTCAATGTAAATGTAGTGTAATGTAATGTAACGATATCAATGGGTAAGTGATCGGATGAAAGTTCTTAACGAGTAACTGCTGATATGAGGTTTCTAGTTATATTTTTTGTGATACCAAAGTCCATGATATTGGAGTTTTTCTTAGATCCGCCGGCGAGTATGTAGGCGTACCCGGAGAAACGAAGTCTAGCTTGTTTTTACAGTTTACAAGAGTGCTGCAAAGTTCTCGACCTTTTGGCTATACTAAACGAGAACCCCAATAAGTGTGTTTAGCATTATAGTCACCGGCCGCCAAGAATCTATCTCCAAGGCTGTCAAAGAAATTTTTAAACATATCTGCGGATATTGAAAATCGTGGAGGATATTATACAGCAAATGACGTCAGATTACCATGACGCATTTGCATCCGAAATGAAGTTGCATGTAAACAATTAGATAAGTATAGCTCTAGAGTCTGGTGTTTAATACGCTTTCTTATAATAATGCATGTACCACCATGAGCCTTTCCATCCGGATGATTTATTGTATAAACTAAGTATTGAAGTCTGGTATAAAGAAGTCGTTTTTGCTAGTCAAATGAGTCTCACAGGCTAACATCACATCTACATTGTTGTCCTCTAGATACTTCATCAACTCTAGTTTGTGCTGTGAAACGCCATTTGCGTTCCAGTGAATTATTTTTAAATGAACTATTATGGGGAATTTAACTTATCCAATATATGAGACATTATGAGCCATTATGTGGAATTAAATTTATTGAAAATTTTCATTTGGATTTCCATCATCTCATGAAAAGAGTTTTGCATCATTAAGATTGATTGATTCAGGGTCTGTAATAAATTCACCAACATAGATTCACTAGAACTTTGTGATTGCAACACTGGCTCATTACACGCATTTTCAGTTGGGGTAGTTTGTGAGATTGGCTTATTATGTTGAGACATTGGAGCCTTAGGTTTCACAATCATTTTCGAAGTTTGTTGTTGAGCGCCTAAGCGCAGTGCATATGCATACGACACATTTGAAGTTAAAGGAATGTTAGGTGGTGGACACATAACAGTCGTTGATTCTGTATGGATAGCCTCACGGCTAAAACGGGCGGAATTTTTTTGTGACTGCAAACGGTTCTTCAACTCCTTATATACAGGACAACCTCTATAACTGGCTGTATGATTGCCCCCACAGTTACTGCATTTTTTAAGATCAGGATTATCGCGACTTAGTTTACAGGTTGCGGTTTCATGCAAGTCTCCACAAGCTACGCATACTGAACGAAAGGTGCAATAAGATTTTGTGTGGCCAAATTCCTGGCAATTTGTGCATTGCATAGGATTTACTCGTTTGTGAGGCTCCTCCACAGTTACACACAGCATATGGGATGCACTTCATTTTTCTTTAAGTGCTGCAACTTTGGGGCCAACTCAATTTTGTACAATGCATGTGGAATTTTCTTTTTATTAAAAATACTTTGACCTGAAACCTTTTTTTTTCATGGCACTCTTAATATCTGATTGTTCCCTGCTGATTGGTATAGTAGTTAGTTTCCTAAGGTAATATGTTACAGAACTGTAGTTTGCTTCCGAATAAATTTGGGCCTTAGCTTCTTTAATATTACCCTTGGTAATAGGGACAATATGAAAGTTATTATTGCCAAATATTCTTTGGGTAGCATCTATTCGAGCCTATTCGAGCTTTCTTCACGAATATATATTGGAGGAGGAATGCGTACCTGTGCTTTGTATTGCTTAGTTGTAATTTACAGATAAGCTTAAAAGTATACCCTAAACTAGTACATACATATTTAATTTTAAGCGTAAAAGTACTACTTAAGTAGCAACAATTTTGAACGAGAAAGTAGCAGTAGCCGTTTAAATTGCAACGCACGCTAAATAAACAAAACGAAGATGTAGGCACACCGTCAGGAAAGAGATCCCGAGGAGCGCTTTCTCCTGAAGTAAACCTGCAGGTTATGTTAGACGCGATCAAATCGCTACAAAGAAAGTTGGAAGCGAAAATAAGGAGACAAATGAAGTAGTATGGCAGAAGATGTAGCTGAACTGAAAAAACAGAATATTGAGATGAAAGTCAAGTTAGAGCAACTAAAAGCGGAAAAGGAAGCTGACCGAAAACGGATTCCGCAGACGGAATATCATATCACAGGCAAGAACTTGGTATTCAAAGAGTTGCCAGCTACTAACGCAGTTCATGACGAAGTGAAGAGGGTATGTAAGTAGTGTTTACAGCTACCATCGACCTCAGTGCTTTGCTTTCGGTTTTGAAACGCACAAAGAAGCTGGCAGATTCATCAATCTACATAGAGCGCAATCTCAATGCAGAATGCCAACTAAACAAAAGGGTGGTGCTGCAGCATAAATCGGCGATATTGGCTACAAACCAACAACTTCCGATTATGGTGAGGGATGACAGCTTAAAAATCGGGAATAAATGGTTTAGGTGGAACCGTGAAAAAAAGTTGATGGTAGAAATGCTCTCAGGGAACTGTATGGAAACGACGCTAAATTGATTTCCATAGATTATAAGTACTGGGACAACAAGCTTCAACAAATCTAATTAAAACACCCTGCCAAAATACAAAAAATTGTCTTATGGCCTGCAGAGTAAATTTTTATATCCTGATTTTTTCTCCACGCCGAGTTATAGGACGGAACAAGTTCCGTGGTTTGATACATATTGGAAACCAGCAACGAGAAATAGCAAATACGGAAGAGCTAGCGGTGGAATGGTCATTGGAATTAGAAAGGATTCAAGCAATAGGGGAATAAGGCATGTTTTCCGTACTGTAAATGGAATTGGATATATTAGTTTATACGCTCACGATAAAGAAATAACTTTGATTCTAGAATAGATAAGAGGATCTAACTGGCAAGGACAATTTTCAGTACTCAAAGCTTTCTTCAAAGAAGCAACAGAAAGAAATTTAATAATTATGGGCGATTTTAATGTACGAGTTGGACAACTACAACAACAAATGGATTTAAATAGACTAAATTGTAATGCAGTTTACGAAAATAGGAATTCAAAAGACATGGTAACAAATTCAAATGGAAAGGTACTCACTGAGTTCTGTACAGACTATGGATTATTGATACTGAAGGGAAGGCCGCAAGGTGATCAAAGTGGTGATTTTACTTTTGTAAATGCGATCGGAAGCTCTGTAAATGACCTATGTGGAGTGCCTTCATTTGGTCACAAATTTCGAAGTCGGTCATCAAATATGGTCAGATCACATGCTCTGCAAGTTTACTATGGATTTTGAAAATATTAACAGCCAAACA
>JBAMAW010000955.1:0-30469 GCA_037043295.1 Amiota minor
ACGTAAATAAGTTTTTTTCTATTCTTACATGGTCAGAAGTTACAGTCACAGACATTTTGTTTTCCAATTCCTTATGATTGAGTATCAATTACAAAAAACTTCAGAGTGTCAACGTATATTGGTTATTGGTAGTGTGATTAACCTACAAATTTGGATAAAATTAATAATGATTAGAACTATACTAAAATTGCAATTCTTTTTGAAATTTTATTTCTTGATATTATTAATACTAACCTTTATTCGATTTGCTTAAGTCAGTTGCTAATTGCTACAATAGATGTAACGTAATTCAATTTTTTATCAAAAAATAAATTTTTCGCCTTGGACCTGCCAAAATACAATTCAACTAAAAGGTCTCGGCCACAATTTTTGTTACAACTACTATATACGGTAAACCAATACTGATTCGAGTACCAAGTATTAGCACTAAAATTTTGCTTGCCAACACTACAACTGCAGGGTTGTATTTCAAGGCGTACCAATTTCAAAGTTTCTTTTAGTTTTGAATTCATGCTCTTATTAGAGAAACTTTTTCGTTTTTCGTCCTATCGAACTGAAACTTGGACACTATCAGTTTTCAAGACAGGCACAGGATATTTATCGGAACCAGCCAAATCGGACCACTAGGGGGGTATTTAGAAAAACTTTTTTGTGTTTTGTCCTTCAAACTTTCTTTCAGTTTTGAATTAATTTAAAATTGCAATAAAGAAAAATATTAAACTATTATTTTTTCAAATTTCATCTTTTATCCATTTGCACAACTGTTTCTTGTTATCGAACTATTTTACACAAGTCCTTAAGGCTAATCTAGTTTATTGCAGTTATCAATGAAACTTATCGTGTTTGATCAATGATATCCAACAAAAGAAGGAGTATAAAAGGAGATCATTGATAAGCATTAGATCACAAAGTCAAAGTGAAATAAATTAAGTAAAAATTAGTATTTTTATCAGCCGCTCGTCAAAAACCTGTGGTGAAGTGTTCTTAGTTGAGCGAAAACACTTTGAAAAGAAAAAATTGTGATTGTTTCGTTACTTCTGCTTTTACCTTCTTCTTTTGCTTCTGAAGAAAACCTAAGTCGCAGTCGAAGAAGCAGCTACTTAGTGTTGCTATTTGCTTTTCCCCGCATATTCTAATAAGTTTCAAAACAATGTTCAAAGTGTCTTTTTTTTCTTCCTTACTCATTGTCAATCTGAATGTGTTGATAGATATTTGCGATCTATGGTGAAAATATAAAGTAAAGTGCAACTGTTTAGCTAATCTTTGGTGATGGATATCAGAAAATTCCTCGTTGGTAAGACCTTTAAAATACATGATTAGGACAATTTTCGAAACTATTATTTGTTTGTAGGTGTTACGAAATGAATTGAAATAATAATCCCGAAAAAAAAACAAGACAACTCAAATGTCGACGGTGGACTGTATGAATTATTTATTAGTTATGAACTACACAAATTTAGCACCTTCATGTGTTCGTTAACATAAAGGAACTGAAAAAACATCACGTGATCTTAAGTATGTATAGTGGAGCTTACAAAAATGAATACAGAAACATGAAAGCTCACTTAAAGCTTAAAGCTATTGAAAACTTTTAGTGAGCGAGATCTAACATAGGAACAGATGACAAAGAAAAGAAACAAAACATAAACCAAAAAAAACCAGGGTTCCTAAACATACCGCCCCACCTGAACGATTGTTCAGCACAATGGTAATACGGCAAGCTTTGCAACTGGGCGTTTAAGAATTCCTTTGGTAGTTTTAAGTGACACAACTCGAACCTTGTTGTCGTCACCTGTAAACAATTCTTCAACACGTCCAATTACCCATCGGGATGGTGGTAGGTTCGGTTCTTTCAAAACAACAAGAGTACCTGGAGTTACATTTGGTGAATCAGTTTGCCATTTTGTCCGCTGTTGTAGAGAAGTAAGGTATTCCATGTGCCAACGTTTCCAAAAACCTTGTACTTTCGCTTGTATCTGTTTCCAGCGCAGCAGTCGATTTGGATTCGTGTCTAATAACGATGGCTCGGGTATAGTAGAGTAGGCTTCTCCAATCAAAAAGTGTGCAGGGGTCAGCGGGTCCAATTGATCGTCTCCAGCGGCGCAGAGGGGCCGAGAGTTCAACACAGCACTGATTTGTGTTAGGAGTGTTTGATACTCTTCAAATGTCAACACGTTACTGCCAATAACGCGACGAAGGTGTAATTTTATAGATTTCACACCAGCTTCCCAAATACCACCAAAATGTGGTGAAGAAGGTGGTATGAAGTGCCATGTAATACCTTCTGCTGATATTATATTTGCAACGTGTTCATCCTTTGCCTGCTTTAATGCCAGTTGTTGAAACTCATTTAGTGCTCTCTTACTGCCATGGAATGTGGTGCCGTTGTCAGAATATATATCAGTCGGTTTTCCACGAATACTGCTGAATCGGTGAAGCGCAGCAATAAATGTGTTAGTCGATAAATCACTCACCAATTCGATGTGAATAGCTCTAGTTGATAGGCACACAAAAATTGCAAAATATGCCTTGCTGTGTTTTGGATTTCGTCCCTTGGTCTCTTTTATAGTAACTGGGCCCGCATAGTCGAGGCCGCAATGAAGAAAAGCTCGATGTGGTTGAACTCGTGGTGAAGGCAAGTTGGCCATAACTGGTACGCCTGAAGCCTGCCTCAACATGAAACATTTTTTACATTGGTGAACAACACTTTGAATAATATTCCGCGCGCCGAGAATCCAATACTGTTGGCGCGTGAACACGAATGTGGACTCTACTCCAGAATGAAGATGGACTTCATGAATATGTCGAATAAGAAGCAGTGATATAGGTGACGTCTTTGGCAGAATAATTGGATGTTTAACATCAACGTTGACCAAAGAGTGCTGAATGCGACCACCCACGCGCAATAGTCCTGAGTCATCAATAAACGGTAGTAGTCTTATTAGTTTAGACTTAGTGTTCAACTGATGGCCCTACATCAACAATTTATAATCTGATGCGAATTCTGTTTTTTGAACAATGCGTAGAATTGAGGATCTGGCCATATTCAGTTCACATGATGTTAAAAATGACGATTGTTGTGCATAGTTATGGCATTTGCGACAGGTGTCAATAAAACGCAGACAGAAGGCTACGGTTCTTATCAGTCGAGTCCAAGATGATAGTCTCTCAATCAGTTCCACAAATCCGTTTGCTTCCGGCGTTGCGATGTGTACATATTCCCTTTTCGTTTCCCTCAAAATAGAAGCGTCTGAAGGGTTTACTGTGTCTAATTTCGATTTAGGCCAAAAGTGTTGTGTTTGTGATAGCCAGCGAGGTCCTGACCACCAAAGATCATGTGTTATAAGCTTTGATGCAGAAAGTCCGCGCGAAGCACAATCTGCCGGGTTATCTTGCGAGCGCACGTGATGCCAAACGTTTCTGGCGCAAGTGTCAAGAATTTCAGCCGTTCTGTTACAAACAAACGTTGTCCATTTCCTCGGTGGAGAAGCTAGCCAATGAAGCACGATCTCTGAATCTGTCCAACAATGAATCCCGGAGATGGGTATGGTAAGGGCTGATTTGACGAGATTCAGCAATCTTGTTGCCAATACTGCAGCGTTTAATTCCAGCCGTGGGATCGATATGGGTTTCAAAGGGGCCACTCGTGTACGTGAAGCAAGTAATCTGACAATATATCCATCGTCCGTTGAAATTCGGCTATATACAACCGCAGCGCAGGCAATTGCTGATGCGTCAGCGAAAACATGTAGTTCTATTGGTAGCGTAGAACAAGCAATGTATCGTGGGACACGAATCTTTGCCAACTGAGGTAGGTCTTGCATGTAGATATGCCACCGAGTACATAAAGCTTCAGGAAGCTCGTCGTCCCAATTTAGATTATGACACCAGGTCTCCTGAAATATTGCCTTAAGCTGGATTATAGTTGGAGAAACAATTCCCAATGGATCAAAAATTTTCGACAATTCTGAAAGTATGACTCGTTTAGTTGGTGCTTTGTTAAAGGATAAATCATTGAATTTTAAAAATAATTCGTCGGTGGCTGGGTTCCAATTTAACCCAAGTATTTTTTGGATTTCAGTGTCAGATATATGATTAATATCTACTGGGTTATGTTCACGAACATCCACCGGCAAGGAGTCTAGCAACGGCCAGCAATTTGAACACCATTTCCTCAAATTGAATCTTGCTTTCGACAATAAATCTATTATTTTATTTTTAAGTTCAATGAGTTCTTCTATTGAATTGCAACCAGTAGCGATGTCATCAACGTATGTGTCGTTAGCCAAAACCTTTGCTGCTGCTTTGTGAGTGTCTTTGTAATCATGTGCAAGTTGTTGCAGAACACGAACTGCTAGGAATGGTGACGGGGATAAACCATAAGTCACTGTCATCAAGCGATAATGCTGCAGCCGTAAGTGTTCGTCTGGTCGCCAAACAATGCGTTGGAAGTTGGTATGAATTGGAGCTATTTTGATTCCCCTGAACATTTTCTCGATGTCGGTCGTGAAAACGAATCGATGTTGTCGAAAACGTATTGTCACCCCAAACAAGTCTCTCTGAATAGGTGGGCCAATGTGTAGTCGATCGTTAAGTGAATATCCTGATTCGTCTTTGCAGGAACCATCAAATACCACGCGGCATTTGGTTGAGGTGCTGTCATTCTTAAATACTGCGTGATGTGCCAAATAGAAGCATTCTGAATCATTGATATCCACTTCGTTGTGAGGTATTAGTTGCATGTGTCCGAGCTTCAAGTATTCTTCCATAAATTTTACGTATTGTTGTTTAACATTTGGATCTCTGTTAAATCTTCGTTCTAGACTGTAAAATCTTTTAGTTGCTTGCTTCAATGTAGCATCAATAGGTACGGTCTTGTCTTTAAATGGATATTGCAAAACATACGTACCGGCTTTATCTCTGGTGTGAGTATTAATAAAGTGATTTTCAGCAGGTTCTGACGCATTAACTGTCGTAGTGTTCGGTTGAACAGATTCCATCTCCATAAAGGTACGTATCAGAGTATCCGTGTCTTGCTCGGCAGTGTATGTATGCGCAATCGTAACATCTCCAGCGATACCATGGCAAGACCCTGCGATCACCCAACCAAAAATGGAATTAAGTGCAATAGGTACTTTGTCACCGAATTGTAATCGCTCGCCTGTGTAGATATTCCAAAGCTGATCCGACCCAATGATGATATCAACTGGTCCTGGTACATTAAAGTAAGGATCTGCTAATCTTAATCGTTGTATTTGAGTCCATGTAGCGCTGGATATGTCGACCAATTCCGCCGGTAGTGACGATGTCAATTTTAACATAATCAGTGCATCTAATTTGTATGAATGGTTAGATACACATGATTTTAAATTGATATGAACTCGTCCACGAGTAACTCCAACATTATTGACAGAGAATCCAAACACTGAAAAGCGAGCATGTTGACGAGAGAAGCCAGCGCGTTGAACAAAAGATTCAGTTATGAATGATTTCGTAGAACCGGAATCGAGCAGCATACGGCATTTCAACAGCTTGCCATGAGCGTCCACTACGTTGGCAACGATTGTTGGTAATAACGTACTTGAAGTAGCGTATGACAAAAAATTATTGAGCGCAGCTGGAAGTGGCTCTCTCTCAAATGATGACGATTGTATGTTGCAATCCAAATTGTGATTAGCAGCTAAAGTGCGGTCAACAGAGGCGGCTTGTTCCATATGAAGAAGGGTATGGTGTTTGCCCTTACACTTTCGACAACGGTATGTTGAATTGCATTGATTTGCTCTATGGGTATCACTTAAGCAGTTATAGCATAAATTGTGTTCTTGTGATACCTTTCTGCGGGCTTCAACATCCAATGCCTTGAAAGCCCTACATGCGTACATGGCATGTGCCGCATTACAGACTTTGCAAGGTTTCTTCTGCTCTGTGTTCGCATGGCTGATCGCGATAGCTCGTCGACTTCGTGTACCAAGTGGTGGCTGTAGCGTCTCTAAAGCATCACATCGCCTTGATAAGAATGCCAAGAAACTACCAATGGTGTCAAATTCACCTTCCGACTTCTCCGCCCAAGCCTGTCTGGTTTCATCATCCAGCTTTTTCACTAATATGTGAATTAGGAACTGATCACGACTTGTGCAATTGAGTGCCGTCAATCCCCTCAACACCTCGTCAGCTCCATCATGTATCTTCCGCAGAATGGTTACATTTGATGTGCTTGTGTGCGGTAGACTTAGGAAATTTTGCACAAAAGATCGAATGATCAGTGGCTTTTTATCATACCTTTCTCGAACACGTTCCTATGCCTGAGGATAGTTGTCGCCAGTGATTTTCATGTGTTTTATGAGATTCAATGCATCTCCCGTTAAGTATGACTTCAGGTAATGAAACTTTTGCGAAGCAGTGAGGTTAGCCTTTGCCGCGATTGCGTCAGAATATAGATCACAAGAGGACGGCCAATCTTCATAGTTACCCGAGAATATAGGGATTTTAATTCTCTCATAATGAACCTCACTGTTCATCGAGGCACTCTGAAATCTTTCCAGAATCTCCGCCTGTTGGGAGATAAGGTTTGCGATGGAGTTGTCCTTTTCCTCAGCTTGACTATCCGCTTCATAGCCTTTTAAAGCAGTAGTTAACGCTGCATGTGCCACGAAATATTTCTCCTCATACTCTGCCATATCGACGGACGGATCGACAAAGTCTTCAGCATCACTGTATTCAAAGAGACCTTTACTGCATTCTTCAAGCTCCTTGTAGCTTTTTTCGAGCTTGGCTAAGCGATTTCGCAGTAAAGGCTCTGAAGTTGATCTCCCATCAAGATCTTTTGACGCGTCATATGTGCGAGTTATATTTGCTTTTAAATAGCCACGTTTCTTCGATAACACCGTGTGTGGAAGAACCATTATTATTTAATTCACTTTGTTTGGCACACCAATTGTAATATTCCTTGATATCCGGCTCGAAGGACCAAAATGTTACGAAATGAATTGAAATAATAATCCCGAAAAAAAACAAGACAACTCAAATGTCGACGGTGGACTGTATGAATTATTTATTAGTTATGAACTACACAAATTTAGCACCTTCATGTGTTCGTTAACATAAAGGAACTGAAAAAACATCACGTGATCTTAAGTATGTATAGTGAGCTTACAAAAATGAATACAGAAACATGAAAGCTCACTTAAAGCTTAAAGCTATTGAAAACTTTTAGTGAGCGAGATCTAACATAGGAACAGATGACAAAGAAAAGAAACAAAACATAAACCAAAAACAAACCAGCGTTCCTAAACAGTAGGTAATCGCATTAGAGAAAATAGTAAAAGTAAGGCGTTGCCAAATGAAGTGCACGAAGAGCTGGAACCAATGTCTGGATGAAAATAAATGTGTTGGTGTTGGGGGTACGAAAGAAAAAAAAAAAAATTGGAGGAGTACAAGCTACTTTAAAAGCGACTTATAAAAAATCAATGTATTTTCATTGCGCCAGACACAGGCTTAAGGAAATACGCAATACTGTATCTACAATCATGGATATTATACATTTTTTTAGAGAATCAAGTACAAGAAGAAAGTATGCTCCCTATATACCAATGTTTTGTGAAACTAGGTAGTCTCATAAATACAGAAGTATTGGAATATTTAAAGAGTTTTTTTTTAGGATTATCAAAGGGTAACAATAAGTAACTGCGGAAGAAAACAGCAATACCCAAAAAATTGCATTTCAACTTCATTTCGTTGCATTGAAACCGGTATATATTATTTGCGTAGTTGTCATATCTGAATATTCTGCTTTGATTGAGCCGGTTGCTAATGTGCTGCAGTCAAAAAGGTTCGACTTAATCCAATGTGCAAAGCACATAGGAAGCATTATATAACTTGTATCCAACCATTTATTTATTTATATTTCCATACATATTTAGATTCCCTAAACTCATCACTGAAAAATAGATTTTCTGAAGATAACACCCCCGCGTTCTCATTAGGTTTGCTTCATCCGGCAAATATATCTAAATTAACAAAACCCATGTTGCAAGCTACAAGTTGCAAAGAATTTTATTATTTGGCTGGGTTTGACCGAGAAGCTGATGAAAAATAATATTAGTAATCTTTTAGAGTTACAACTTTGTGATGTGTGACGAAAATGCCGATTTGTTTTTCCCTACAATTAAAACAGCTCTGGGTATTATTTTGGCTCTACCATGAACAACTGCAACAATAGAGAGATCTTTTATTACTTTAAAAAGAGTAAAGTCTTGGCAGCGAGCAACAATGGAGAGACTCGACTTAATGGGACGTAATTTTAATATTGTTTTATACTTTGATGTGTTGTATACCCTTGCAAAGGGCTTGCTAAGTTCTTTGCTGGTAAATAATTATTTTAATCCCTAGGCCTATGTCACATGAACGTTCACAACAAAACAAAAAAAAAAATAGTAAAGGAGAATATGGAGAAAATAAATGCCGATGTTTTAAACTATTTGAAAAATAATATGCGTATGTTATTTTGAATATGTAATTGAAAAACAAAAACAAAAAAAGAAAAAAACGTAAATATATAAAAATGAATTGCATTTTGCTATGTATTTGTATTTTTCCATTATTTATATCAGTTTTTGGAAATAACATTAAACTACCACGTAAAATAAATTTTTCCCCCTCAAGATGAAATCCTGGCTACGCCCATGCTTCTATCCATTGTCCTCGTAAGGAAAGTCTATATATAAAGAGCGCAGTTCCATCATGATTAAATCACATGAAGTCCATCGTAGTCAAGTTGGTAAACTTATTGAACGATTCGAGCGGAAGGGAATTAAGTTGGTTGCCCTCAAGTTGACTTGAGCTTCTAAGGAATTGTTGGAAAAGCATTATTCCGATCTAGTTAGATGTGGTTTCTTTACTATTCTTGGCGATCTCTGTATCGAGGTTGTTCGTAATATTATTCACGGCTCTGACACTATTGAATCAACCGAGAAGGAAATTTCTTTGTGTTTTATTTCGTCCTGAACGAGGAAAATAATTACGTATACAATTAATTTAATAATGACACGTTTACATATTTCGGTTAAATGCAGCAGCGAAGGAGTTTTGACTCCTTTCTTGTGTCCGTTTTTCTTATTACATTGCTATGTACCTTGTTTGTTAGCAGTAACGTAGCTAGGTCAGCAAGGGCCCCGGGCAAAAATGAAATTGGAACCCTATTTAAACTAAACTCCTTAGATTACTACTAAGTGTTATGTGAAACACAGCAGATAGTATTTTGTGGTACGTACTTCTTAATATAATATAATTATTGTGAGAGTTTGTTTGTTTATTTCGCTTTCACATTAAAAGTATCGAATGGAGTTCGACCTGGGTAAAAGGATCCCGTGCGAAAACGCAGGCAATGCTAGTAAAAAATAAACAATGAATAGATTACAGTTAGTATAAGGAGAGAATAAAATAAAGTCAACAATTTTTTTTTTAACAATTTATTTTGCATTCTTTTTCTGGCTTTAGGTTTTGCAAAATCATCTATAACTACAGTTAAATCTAAATTTGATGCCGCCTTGTTTTCAATGTCTTTGAGCGCCAAATGTTTGAGTCTATCTTGAGTCATACTATTTCTTAAATAATTTTTTATTTTTTTTCATTTGCTAAATGATCTTTCGGATGTTGCAGAAGTTACTGGTATTGTATAGGACAATAAAATTGCGGTAAACACTTCCGTAATGTCGCATTCAATTATTGAATATTTATTTACAATTTCATTACATAATTGTTCAACAGTCCATGTTGGGGTCAATTTAGGTAGAACATGGTGATAAATACAATATTAATAACTTGAATTGAAAAATTAGAGCCCATTATATCAGAATACTTACTTTGGAAAGCATCTTATTTTTGTAACAAAATCGCTTCATCTACCTCGAGTAAAAATCATCCCATACAAATCACCCACTTGAATTATTGTTCTTAATAGAAAATTTTTTTTTATTTTTTGTCCTATCGAACTGAAACTTGGACACTATCAGTTTCCAAGATAGGCCCAAGAAATTTGTAAAAATTACCCGAATCGGACAACTAGGGGGGATACTTCCCATACAAACCACCCATTTGAATACTACAATGAAACATTCACTGCGTCCTGTGAAGAGTATTTCATCTTCGACCGATAGTCCATTTTCCGATCTGGTTATTGCTGCATACCTCAGAACACTGCTTAGCAGATCTACCTTCGATATATCCTGTGTAGTGTCCATGATAGCGAAAAACGGTAATGTTTTTATTTGCTCTAGCAGATTATTTTCAATTTTGTTCCCTAAGCACTCAATCATTTCTTTTTGAATTGTTGGTTCAGTAATTATTACCTTTGGGCATGTCCAAAACTTGCTTCAAAATGTGATCATATCGTGCAACAAGCTCTATAACAGACAGAAAATTCCCGTGATATCCTTCTTCCTCACTTAAGTTCTCTCGATGTCCGCTGAAAGCCAATGAAGTTTTTACTAAGGTAAGTATGACATCGAATAACCTTGTAAGAACCATTTTCCAAAATGATTCTTCTTTACATATATATATTTCATTTTCAACTTCCTTGTCGATA
Source organism: Amiota minor (assembly GCA_037043295.1). Taxonomy (NCBI): domain Eukaryota; kingdom Metazoa; phylum Arthropoda; class Insecta; order Diptera; family Drosophilidae; genus Amiota; species Amiota minor. The sequence goes on from JBAMAW010000955.1 coordinate 10,583, forward strand.
GTATCATTCTTTTTCCAAAGTTTGTACACAGAACATGCTTTCGAATGAACGTCCGAGAAACTGTGGTTTTTAATTCTATGTGATATGTGCTTCCAGTCCCGAATGCCCGTACACCATACACTATTCCATTGCGAAGCAAACAACCAGCAAGGTTGACAATATGAAGCATCAAGAATATTGGAATAGCACAGCCAAAAACGATTAACTGGTTCATACTTAGAAATTGAAACATAGTACGATGTTGAAAAACACCTGTTGTTCTGGTGTAGATATTTAGGAAATGGTCCTGAAGTCTGTAAAGGTCCCATATCAAGAATAAGACGTTTTTCTTTATCACTCAATGTATTATTCGTGAAGTTTCCCAAGTCAAAAGAAGTTTTATTTAATGTAGACGTCGATAGTTCTTTCTCTGCTTCGTACGCCGTGCAGATGTCTTCGTCGACAAGATCGGTGGCGTCATCGTTGCCGGCAGTATTTTTAACTGCAATTATTGTGGGATCTTCTTCAATAGGTTTCTCAACAGATACCACAATATTTGAGTCACTATCAACAGAAATGTTTTGGCCGGAAGTCTATTTTGGCCAATTTCTGTTCACTCTCTTCTTTTTCCTGGCGTTGTTTTCATTTTAACGCACTACTGGGTTTCCTTTTTTTGTCCATGATTTTACTTTAATTTAACTTTATTTTACTTTATCAGTAGATTATTTTAAAACTTTAATACAAAACTGTGCAAACCATTATTATACACGCCAATTTAAAAAGAGCAATTTTGGTCGATTATTCTTTGTTCTTCTTCAGCTTGTTTGCTGTTATTTCTCATTTCTATGATTGGCCCAGAGTGCGGGAAATGAAAACAAATGAGAAATATTATTGTAGTAAACAAGCAGAATTGTTCTCGAACATTTGAATTCATGTTCTTATTAGAAAAACTTTTTTGCTTATTTTCCTATCGAACTGAAACTTGGACACTATCAGTTTCCAAGACAGGCGCAGGACATTTGTCGGAATCAGCTGATTTGGAGCACTAGGAGGGGTACTTCCCATACAAACCCAGATTCAAGTTAATGTTCTTATAAGAAAAACTTTTTTGTATTATCAGAATTTTTTAACAGCCTTATTTTTTTATTTGTATTCTATTTTATTTTTTCAAAAATGAAATTTTGAATTTTATTGTCAAAAATTTATTTATGTAAAATGAAAAGATTTAATCAAATTTGAGGAAACTGTCTAATAAAAACAATAAATTCAAAATTATATAAGAAATTTTACGTCCAGGCCATTTTTATTTCATGATCAATATGGGTACTTCTTTCAGGCCATTTCGGAAAAACTTGGGTTTAATTACAAGATCATTGCATCTAATTGAAAAACCTTACGGAGTGACGACGCAACATATACCCGATAATCATTATGAAAATCAGCCTGTTGAAGTACGCCAACGTGCCCCGCGTCTGCTTGTGAAGAATTTTCTCACCAAACACGTCAAACAATTCCAAACGGAATTGCATACAACAGAAGACGTCTGGAAGGAAATCAAAAACGAAATGGTGTTCAAACCGTATCGCACTATACTGGACACCAGGTATCGTTGGTCGGACTTTTATACACCAGCTGGCCCATGAAGTGCTCCAAAAATGGTGGACAAGTACACCAAAATTCATAAACTGAAGAGTTAAGTCCTATAGCATTGTTAATATTTTTCAAGATTAAGAAATTTGTGGCTCTTAACTCTTTATGTATTAATGGAAATTAAAAGACGTGATAGTTTAGAAATTATAAATATCAACGGATAACAAATTCATTTATGCAGGTTATTTTTTAACATCAAATCAACATATTTTAATTGTAAAATTGAAAAAAAATAAAAAGAAGAGGACAAAACAAAACCACATAAAGTATATATATTCTTGATCAGCTCGATTAGACGAATTGATTCAGCCATGTCCATCTGTACGTCTGTATGTATGCAAAATAGACCCTCAGTTTTTGAGCTAGATAGCTGAAATTTAACCATACGCAGTACATTTGTCGAAACCAGCCGAATTGGACTACTAGGAGGGGTACCTCCATACAAACCACCCATTTGAATTCATGTTCTTATTAGAAAAACTTTTTTGTTTTTTATCCTATCGAACTGAAACTTGGACACTATCAGTTTCCAAGACAGGCGCAGGACATTTGGAATCAAATCGGAGCACTAAGGAGGGTATCTCCCGTACAAAAAATCCCGTGAGGAGTATTTCATCTCCGGCATAGTTGAAGATAACGTTCCTTCTACTGTTTTCGTCATTCTTACTGTAATCTAAACAGAGATATTAGCATGAATACACATTTTCACATTCACCTGCAACCTGGCGGCACTATTTCCTGGTTCTGTTTCAAAATGTATTGAAATCTAGATCGGTTTCTGTTTTATATGACAACAGGCTTTGAAATGACTTTAGGAATCATTTGTTAATAATCTATGGAATACCTGGTATTTTTGCGCAAGGCCAAATTTGTAGAGAATTTTATGCCCTTACTGTTATTTAAACGATGATTTTCATTTACAGCATAGGAAACAAGATATTTACCATAAACTAAATAACCGATTTTTTTGACTTTTACCCTTGAATCTGTTGGCGTACACCAGATATTATGTGACTCTTAAGATGATGTGTTTATTTATTTAGCTAATTGTAACAAAAAAGTGTCAAATTTAAAAATAAAAGGTTATTAACATAATCAAGGAGATTAAAACACAAAATAAATAAACATAATTGATAATATGTAATAATAAGTGATTAAATTTACTCTTAAAAAATTTTTTTGTGAATCTTCTTTAGCGGCGTTGGGCAAAAATTGATACTAAAAATTTGAGTGAAAAAATACAAATCGTCACGAATTTGGTGGCTCTGTATCTCATGAACCGCACTAGATAGAGACTTGAAATTTTCACAGAATGTGTATTTCTATTGCCATATCCCAAATAATAAATTGTTGTAAAATCCACCGGAAAAGTCTCAAAAAAAGAGATTACATTTCCACAACAACAACATGCAGTTTGTGTGCATAAATATGTTCATAACAACAACATGTAAGGACACAGCTTGTCTGTTGTACAAAAACAATCGAATGTACGAAGGAAAGAGAACGAGAAACATACAGAAGCTCGCAATTGATCTAATTTTGAGCAAGAGAGGACAGACGACAAACGTAAACACAACAATTAGACACGCCAAAGAAACCAAAAGCAATATACAGATGGACAGATAGACTGACAGACTTTGAGTTGATCTCTCTCTCTGTCTGTTTTTAAGAAGTTTCACTTCTATCACGTGTACGATGGCACACGTGCAATTTTTTTTAATTCATGAAAAACTAACAAATATTTACATTAAACGTAAGATAATATATAAGAAATCCACCCGTCTCTGACCCGTTGGAAGAAGTTTTTTCAAGCTATGCCCTACTCAAGCCATTTGTGGTCAGAGACAGAAGGGATGTGTGAGCCAATGAGCGATGTCCACTTCATCTAGTAGCATTTCGTTCCAATTCCCGAAGGCAACGAAGGACGATGATATTAAGCGCAGAGGGCGAGATCTCAGGCGATAGGACATGATAGAACTTATTATAAAGAGTGCATAAAACTCGGAAATAATCATGTAGAGCATAGTTAGTTGTGTACGATGAAGGACACAGAATCTAAGTTGGCTTTAAAGCACTGACGAATCAACATTACCAGTAATAAGTTTGTGAAGAAAGCTTATACCAAGAGTTATTCGGCGATTTTGCAGTGATGGGAGATATAGGAAGAAGTCTGCTAAAGTATATAGGCAAACGTACACTGAAGTCCCAATTAAAACCACGAGGTACAAAGGGAAGGAAATGCTTCTGTATCGACTCATTGCGTTCTTGTTGTTTTTTATATTTTTAACAGTATTCAAGTACTGGGCGGACTAGAGTGATGAAAAGAATCTTAGTAGTGTAGGGATCATTAAATTCTTTCGACCGACTTAGTTAAACGATAGGTAGAGTTTGACATCATCAGCATACATGAGAACACGAGAGTATTTCAAGTAAAGAAAAAGATCGTTTATAAAAATATTGAACAATAATGGGCCAAGATGGCTTCTTTGAGGAACACCAGAAGTGCAGTTGATCTGCACTAGAAAGAGTGAAGTTAAATAAGAATCGTTGAATTATATTTTTTAAATTAGAAGAAATCTAATAAAGAAGATGTTGCGAGAAACCTAAAAGCAGATCATAATTTACGGAATCAAACGCTTTGCTGAAATCTGTGTAAATACATCAGTTAGATATTTTTCGATGAAACCAAGATTTACTAAAGATGTAAACTCAAGCAAATTAGTGAAATAAAACCGTATTGACACGGAGAAATAATAGATTTACAGTGGTGATAAAGGGTTGAAGTAATCATTTTGTCAAACAACTTTGGAATTGCCGAAAGTTTTGCAATACCTTTGCAATTGGATGTGTCAGCTTTGTTACGTTTTTTATGTAGGGGAACTCTGAAGTGATAAATTGTAACTGAATAAAATAACAATACCCCCCACGCGTTGCTGTGGGCCATTTTACATGTGTGAATGTACATGTGTAATAGTCTTTGGTCTAAAAACGATAAAAAGAGAAGGCGGATATTTGCAATTGAATTATTTATTATTATTTATGACGTATTTACAATATAAAGAAATTATAAACATAGTCTATTCACAAAGTTAATTAGCAAAGGATTTCCATCTGCGTGCCAATGCGCGAAGTTTGCTCATAGATTTTCTTGTTTCAGCCTCAACAGTTCGTCTCCATTCCATTCCAATATGGCATGGGCTATTTCGTCGTTATTTTTGCGAAGGGTATGTCCCAGCCAGCCGTACTTTCGTTTCCGTATCACAATTTCAATTTGGTCTTGCTCGCAGATTTGCCAGAGTCTAATCTAGTCTGAATGCTAAGAGTTCTTGGCCACCAGATTCGCAGAATAGTACGTAGGCATCGGTTGATGAACGTTTGTAGTTTCCTCATGTTTGTAGTTGTAGTATGTCAAGTCTCACAGCCATATAGCAAGACAGATTTTACACAAGCGTTAAATATTTTTATTTTCGTCTTCTGGTGGACATGCTTAGATCTCCAGAAGTTTCTTAGTCTCCCAAATGCGGCTTTTTGAATTCTACATTCTATATCGATATGGGTTCCCCCGCTTGTTGTTATTTGACTACCAAGATATTCGAAACGCTCAACATCTTCGATGTCGTTACCTTCGATTATAAGATGGGTGCTAGTAGTGGTATTTAATCGCATGCTCTTGGGATTCATGCAGTTAATATTCAATCCCACTTTTTTAGACTCCACAGTGAGTTTGTCTAGTTGGGTTTGCATATCCGGCTAGTTGACGTTTTTTTGCGGGACTCCTCTAGCGCTTAGCACTAACCATAGACCATTGCGATCTAGAGCATCGAAGGCTTTTAAATAGTCGATGAAGGCTATGTATAGTGCAGTCGTTTTTAGAGTGAATTCATTCATTCATTACACATTTCACCGTATTCGTATTATACCTATGTACAATAATGCAAAGAAAACGCTTTTGGAAATATGATAGGTTCCAAATACTTACTGAAAAGGATGAACCTGGTAAAAACGATAACAAAAACTCATCAAAACCTAAACCCGCAAAACCTCCTCCAATATGTGTTCGTGAAGAAAGCTCGAATAGGCCTGTAGATTCTATCCAAAGAATAGTTGGCAATAATAACTTTCATATTGGCACTATTACCAAGGCTAATATTAAAAAAAACTAAGGAACAAATTTATATTATTGCAATGAGCAATTCTTCAAAAGTCTTGAAGGTCTATTTATTGTTACGAAAAACAATGATAAAAGATTTCATCATGCACGAAGAGTAGCACGCAGTTTCCTTCCCCTTCAAACTGAATTTCGAAGGGTTCCAAATAATTCTCTAATAACTTGCCAGGATACAATTTTGGATGCTATTAGTACCATAAAATCTATGTCATTACTTGTATGTATTTAACTGCCAAAGTTTAAGGGCTCACAAAAATGATTTAACAGATGCGGTGACACAACAATGTACCTTTCTTATGTTATGTGAGACTGGGCTGTGTAACGATGAATACGTCTGCATTCCAAATTTCGACTGTTGCGCTCAATTTAAAAGAGAAAGTCAATGTGCTGGTGGTGTAGCGATATATCTAAAGCAAAACACTGAGCATAGAATTACGCTATACATGCAAATTCTACGTTGCTAATCATCAAACAGCACAGCGATAACCCCATCAGTCGGAAACGTTTCTGCAGTCGAATGCATACTATGTATGTAATGGACAGAAGGTGCTATTGGTAGTGGTATATATTTCACCAAAGCAACGAATAAATGATATTATAAAGTTTCTTCATTTTGTTTTGTTACAATACAATCCCATTGGATCTGCTGAACTTGGAGTGGACTTTGACAAGTTGCCTATGATTCTGGCGGTTGACTTTAACATCAACTTTGCTTCAGATGATGCCGAACCACTCATTCAGTTTTTAAAGGATATACTTAAGTTGCAAATGACCACAAGTCGACTCATTCCAACAACCAACTCCAAAAGTACAATTGATGCGGTCTTCTCGAAGTTTCTGTAACTAATAATTTTGGTGAATGAACAATATATTTTTACATTGTATTATAACCTAAACAACTTTAAGATTCATTTATTCTTTTAAAAGAAAAATTATTATAATCGGTTCAGTAAATTTTGCGCAAATGAAAAAAATATTAGAAACAATGACATAAAACTATCTATATCTGGACAACAGCGCCACCTACCGGGTCCAAATGTAACAAAGAACCTGACTGATAACTTCATGAGTGCAACCAAAAACAAAAAAAACCCAAAAAAAAAATCCTCAAAATTGGTCCAGCCGTTCTCGAGTTTTACGGTGTCATACTATATTTATACTTTTCACGGAAGTGAATAATACTGTAAGTTTGTCATGAAGTTTGTAACAGGCAGAAAGAGACAAAAAAAAAACCACATAAAGTATATATATTCTTGATCAGCTCGATTAGACGAATTGATTAAGCCATGCCCGTCTGTCTGTCTGTATGTATGCAAACTAGTCCTTCAGTTTGAAATTTTGCACGAACCTTTCTTTTTACCATACGCAGTACATTTGTCGCAACCAGCCCAATCGGACCACTGCGGGGTACCTCCCATAGAAACCAACTATTTGAATTCATGTTCTTATTAGAAAAACTTTTTGGTTTTTTGTCCTATCGAACTGAAACTTGGACACTATGAGTTTTCAATACATGGGCAGAACATTTGTCGTAACCAGCCGAATTGGACCACTAGAAGGGGTACCTCCCATACAAACTACCCATTTGAATACTACAATGAAACATTCACTGTGTCCCGTAAAGAGTATTTCATCTTCAGCATAGTCGAAGATAACCTTCTTTCTAGTTTTCATTTATTATTTTGCAATATTGTTGCTTTGATTTAGTTCTTATACAACATATATTCAATAAATTTTTTATCTTACAACCACACACCAGGAGGTCCAGTGCACATATTGCAATTATAATTTCAGTTTTCCACAGTTCTGATCTGAATCTCTTTGCAATCGGTTGTGTTTTCAAAAAGCGCCAGGCTACAATTGTTATTATATAACCTGACGTTTCTAAGAAATTCACCGTTTTAAAAATAGCAAGCGTTAACTACCGTTTCTGTCAAACAAAACAAAAAGAAATAACAACCGCAGCAGCGACAGAGCTTAGGCTCATCACCCAACATGAATAAACCGCCAGACGTGAACAAGGTTTTCAACAACAACAATCAAAAAAAGCTTCTCTGCAGTCAAATATATTGTCATAAGCAGAACGGATAATAAAACCTTTGAGAATATATATACCTAATCTAGTTGTTCTTTCTTACCCAATGAATGCCTGTGGGGTCGGCGGTCCTCGGGAAGACGCACAAGCTTTTTTGGCTTCTTTTGCGGCTCCTCGGGGACCGTCGTCCTCACAGGCATCTTCCTTAACACCTGGAGCTCCTTTCTGTTGATCTTATGACTAACAGAAGGGGTTCCACATCTCACTTTTATCACAACTGGCTATCCGCCAAGGTTTTCTAAAATAATTTCTAACATAAGAATTTTAAGTACTTGTTTAAATATTTTACAGTGGAATATTAATGGTTATCTAAACAATTACAGCCAGTTGCAGATACTAATTAAACACCATAACCCCAAAATAATCTCCTTACAAGAAAATGGGAAATATCTGACAACCTTTGCGGAAGCGATCACTTTCCAATTTTTCTCTCTCTCTTCCCACCTCTACACCAAATCACATTGCCAAACCTACATTTAATTTAAAATCAGCCGATTGGACCTATTTCCAAAAATTATTGAAACAATGAAACCCACTTCCCAACCAATTAATAATATCAACAGAGAAGCGGCACTAATTAAGAAAACTATAATCCGTAGCGCACATTTTTCCATACCCCAAAACACCACGTACGCAATGACCCGCACAGTTCCCTGGTGGAACAAAGAGCTATCATCTCATAGCAATCAAAAATTAAAAACAATTACTGGTCATTACTGAAAAGACACATGAATACTGTTAATATGATACAATTTAAAAAAGCTAACGCTAAATAAAGAAGGGCAATTAAAATTGTCAAAAGACAATCCATTACTGACTTCTCTTCATATATATCTCCTAACTCCAACTCCTCCAAAATATGGTCCAACATCAAAAAATTTTGTGACAGTCCAAATTTTAAGATTGTGGGATTACTGGATCGTATAGCTGTCATAGAAACCAAAATGATTCTTATATGGGAACCCCTTTAAGTTTTTGAAAATATTTTAGTTTTAGTATTTTTTACTGATGCCCGGATAGAACTACACATTTTGTGAAAATTTCAACTCTCTAGCTATTCTGGTTTATGAGATATGACCCGAGGACAGACGGACTGACGAACGGACGGGCAACGATGTCTCTGCAATAGGGTTCTGTTTGGTATTCTTTGGGGCCGGAACCGTAAAAATGATAAGAGTTATATGCGAACTATGCTTTAACATTCAAACTCAAAGAGAAGACAACGAAGAGCGCAAATATTCTTGTAGTTGCTCAGTTATCAATAAATGAGAAAAACCAATACAACAAAAACAACATAAAATTTAAAGCATCAAAAGAAAAAAGAAAAAACTATTCTTAAGTTTATTTGTTTTTAAATGAAACATAAATTAAAATAAATATATTTCGATTTAGTGTGTTACTTTTGATAAAATCAACGCTTTATGTTACAGAAAGCTTTCTACAATACACCAGTGAAAACCGCATTCAGATTAGCATTAACAAGGGAAGTGGCTAATGATTTTATATTAACATACTTGTACATATAAATATGTATGTAGGCAGATAGTATGCATTGAGTAAAGTGTATAGAATCCCTTTGGGATTATTTTCAAAGGTAGCTTGTCAACATTAGTTGCCTTGAATTTCAAATCAATTTTCATTATTATTCTACACACAGAGTAGAGAAGTTTTGTGTTCAAAATTTTTCAAACATGTCTTCTACCCCAAATAATCAAGATTTGGCTGAGCCAACTAATACTGACAAGAAGAATTTTACCGATGAGGAAGAAAAGGTCATTGAAGAAATGAAGAATCTCTACATGAAGACCATCAAACTCGATATAGAATTGTATCGCGATATCTACAATATGGAAAAAATGTTTGAAGAAAAACACGACGAAATATTTGATAGTCGGAAGAAAATATTAGAAGAGTTCAAAAAGAACAACAATGGCCAACCCAATGCCGTTAATGTTAACAGCTTTTGGTTAAACGTGCTTAAGACTGCGCTTGAAGATTTCATTGGGGAGAACGATGAGAAAATACTTGCTGTAAGTATTGTAGTAAGAATATTAGTAAAAGGCTTGTACGATAATTTATAATAAATCTATTTTTGTATCCAATAGCATCTTACTGACATACGCTCGAAGCAATTTTATGAACCGTTTATTAATTTTGTCTTAGAGTTCCATTTCGAGCCAAACGAATATTTCTTTAATGCAATTTTAACAAAAACTTACTATATAAATTGTCTACCAGATCCCAACAAACCATTGTCTTTTGATGGTGCTGAGATATATAAATGCGAAGGGTGTGAGATCAATTGGAAGGATCAGTCACAATTTGACAATATAAACGATCAAATTTCATTCTTTATTTTTTTTTCACCGCCGGAATTACCAGAAGATCCAGACGATGTAAATTTTTGCGATATCATGGCCGTACTTCAGAACGATTTTCAGATGGGTTGTTATTTAAAAGAGCGCATCATACCGAAAGCTGTTTTGTTTTTTACTGGCGAAATTGCCGAATGCCAAAGTTCGGAACCTGAATCGGATTCTGAGGAGACTGGATCAGTAGGCTATGAAGAAGAAGAAATCCCACCTATTGAATATGAAGATTAGGTCGATAGATCGATCAGTTGGTTTAAGTTTAGATAAATTTGTTAGTTAAATTCAAACGCGCATTGTACAATTGTCAACACATAAACATTCAAGAACAGGTGAAAATGTTCGATCGACGGTTACAAATAGTTTGACGACAAGGTGATTTTTAAATTTATAATTTTCTTTTGTTTCTTTAGTTTTCTTTTATTTAAAAAACACGTTGTAACTACAACAAATAAATGACAATACAACAAAACTCATTGTGGGCTTATATAAAATTATATAAAAAATTATTAAAGTTTAATAATAAAGAGTTATAAACTGTTAAATTTCAAGGGGAGGAGTAGAGAATAATAAAATGAAATAGTCAAAATAAAAATAAGTTAAGGACTTGAACTTAAATTAAGGTGAATGTGTGAGTATGTGTATTGGCAAGCATCGTTTGCTTTTGATGAAGTGCATTGGGGGGTGCAAGAGAGAAAAATCAATACGATACTATATGAAATAAAATGTGATTGAAACTCTTTGACTGGCGAGCGAGATGAAATGAGCGCACGTGCAATGTCCCAATGGCATTCAACGGTTTTTTTGGATATCATGACGTAGAAAGCGCAAAAATCGCTAAAAACTCCTGTGGAGCTGGATTCACCTATTAGAGACAGAAACGGAAGTTGGCCACGGTCTGATGAAGGGAAGGCTAATGTATTTGCCAACCATCTTGAGCACGTGTTTCAACCTAATCTACCTACTAACAAATTTGTTCTTCCTCACCAGACAATCACAAATCCAGTAAATATGTCTCCATTAAAAACAAGCGCTAGTGAGATTGTATCTATTATAAGGACTCAACGGAAACCCAAAAAATCTGCTGGTTATGATAGAATTCTGCAAAAAATGATAACTGAACTTCCAAGCGCAGCAATAGTTTTTCTCTCGTGTCTTTTCAATGCTATCCTTCGAATTGGGTACTTTCCAAAGCAATTGAAGAAATCGGTTATCATAATGGTTCCAAAGCACGGGAAGGATAGAACATTTCCTTCTTCATATAAACCTATAAGTCTGCTTCCATATCTTTCTAAGCTATTTGAGAAGGTTCTTAAAGCCAAACTCAATCACCATTTACAAACAAATAGTATAATACCAGATCATCAATATGGTTTTCGAGAAAAATATGGAACGATTGAGCAAGTCAACAGAGTTACGTCGGAAATAAGAACTGCCTTTGAACTGCGAGAATACTCAGTATTCCTTGATGTAGGACAAGCGTTTGATCGAGTATGGCATGAGGGTTTGATTTACAAAATAAATTGTGTACTACCCCAAAATATGCATAGAGTCCTGCAAGTCTACATATCAAATCGAGTGTTTGGTAGTAAGGCAGAAAAATTTCGTTTCAAATGAATTTAAGATAAAAGCAGGAGTTCCCCAAGGTAGTGTCTTGGGACCAACTCTATACATGTTATTCACTGCCAACATTCCAACAAGTAGTCAAATTGTTACTTCCACTTTTGCTGATGACACTGCCGTAATCAGTCGCTCCCGTTGCCCAGTTAAAGCTTCCGCAGGTTTGGATGCTCATCTTAAAAGCCTTCAGGACTGGTTATCCAACTGGAGAATTAAAGTTATCTTGGCGTTCCTCTAGACAAACGGCTCACCTGGCGGAATCATATAAAAGCTAAAAAGATATATATGAAACTAAGGGTTCAAAGTCTTCACTGGCTAATCAATTCTAAATCTGGACTGAGACTTGAATAAAAGGTGATGCTGTATAACTCTGTTATTAAACCAATTTGGACTTATGGTTCTGAATTGTGAGGTACCGCGAGGGCGAGTAACATTTAAGTTATACAAAGAGCACAATCCAAGATAATTAGAACAATCATGAATGAAGACATCACATCACAAAGACCTGGAAGTACCGCCAATAAAAGAAGAATGTTCCAAGCGTAAAGGTATTTACATAGACAAACTAGTTCGACACGTTAATCCTCTAGCCAGATCCTTGTCCATACAAGGAACTCAGCTCGTCTGATTCTTCACGATCGTGCAGCACTTTTGCTTACTTAGAGGCTCGTAGTGCTAAGTAAACCCCTTCCTCTTCATTGTAGGAAGAACACACGTGTATTAGTTTTTAAGAGTTGAAACCTATTCATACATATATATAGGAGATTCAATAAATACCATCAATATAAAAAAAAAATATTTGCGGAGAAAAAGTGCGTTAAAGTTAAAATATTCATATGTAAACAAAATATAGATAGACTATTGATAATATTGTAGTACAATCTTGCGGCACAAGTGGCTGGAGCAGAGTTAAGAGTGGAACTAGTGGTAGTGATGATATTGTTACTGTTGGTGTTTTTGCACCTCAATACAAGGTATATATCTTAAGCATCGTTTGGACACCTTCCTGGTCCAGGTCAAGTGTGATTTTTACAAATGTAGCATATCTTATTTTATTATGATTTTATTACTATTAAATATAAAGTACGGTGCTATTATAAATTGCAATTTATATACAATAATAACTTATTGCGAAAGTTTACATTGTGCAATGCAAAGTTAGCAGATTGCATGCAAAGTTATAATTGAGATTAGTTTTAATTTTTGTTTCTTATACACACATCAGATACCATAACCATTTCATTGGCTTAGGATGTGCTTGCATGAAAAACATACTGTGTTAAAACCCAGGGTTAGATGTCAGACCATCCATTTTTGTTGAAGCAGTGGCCGGTCTAAAGTCGAGATCTCAATTCGAGCGAAAATCTGGGACAGCATAAATGTAATAATATTTCCAGTGCTCATGTTCCCAAATTGGTTGAAAGTATCCCTGAGAATGTACGAGTATATTGATATACAAAAAGAGCTTTTGAACCAAAATTTAAAAATATTGAACTAGTTCAACAAAACGTGTATAATTGAAAGAATGCAGGTTCAACAAAACGTGCATAATTGAAAGAATGCTGGTAGTCCTGGTTTTTTATTGTATTTATTTATTTATTATTACTAGTATTAGCCTTAAGAATACTTAAAGCTAACAGGAGAGAGGTAGCACTGGTAGCTAGGGCCTTAGGCTACTTACAGTTTGTCTTAGGAATAAGGTGTAAGAGGTAATAAGATAATAATAATAAGAGGGGTACTTATTCCTATATGAACAAAGTCTTTTAATAGAAGGTGTGTAGTATAAGTATGACTAACTAATAATATCTTAGATCTTAATTTTTATATTTTGTTATCTATATTTGCATGTTTTAAGATTTTTATTAATATTTGTGCATTTATTACATTAATATTACAAAGTATTGAGATCGGGTTGCAATTTTTTAGTATTACCTTTCTAGAATGACTTAATGAGGGACAAGTGGTTAGGATATGTTCTATGTTAGTAGCATTGGTTTGGTATATTTTTGTCTTAATAGTGTTCACGAGTTAACTTAGTGTGTCCAAGTCGTATACGAGTAAATTTGATTTTGTATTGCCTTGTCAATAGTGAATTCTTAAGTTGTGACAGTGGGAAGGAGTTTCGTGGGGTAAGAGAACGGTACCAGGTCGATGTGAGATTCCATAATTCTCCTTGAATCTGTAGAAGGTATCTTTTTAATAAGTGGTTAATGTCTTTTTTTATTGAAATTTTGAGTGCATATGAGGGGTAGAGTTTGTGCTTGCTAAGCTGCTGCATCTGCTGTTTCATTACCTCTTATGTTTGTGTGACCTGGGACCCACATTAGTTTTATTTTATTGTATATAGGAAAGTAGGTTTCTGATGAGGTGAGGGTAATGGTCCTGGTTGTTTGTATTTGCGATTGCTTCAAGTGCGGAGAGAGACTCTGAGCAAATTATGTGTTTCTTCCTGAAATCGCAAACCAATGCGATCGCCTCATAAATGGCTATAATTTCGGCCGATAAAACCGATGAATATGTAGAAAGGAGCCCGTACCTAAGTACTGAAGTTTCTGATGTTATGGCGAATGTGATGGTGCTGCTGTATAGATAAATCTCTAGTCTGAATTAGTTTCTTAGATGTTACGGAGAGCAGTTCGGTAAATAGTGGGATTGGTGTTATTTTTTGGATAGTTATTTAATGAGGGATCAATTTGATCGTTGTTGAAGAGCCAATAGGGTGTGTCTTTTACCGTTTTTAATGGTTCTAGTGGTATATTTAGGTCTCTACATTTTCCGGTTAATTGGTGTATTTCAGGAAAGTGTGTCTTTGTTCTATGGGCGCAAGGTTGGATTCGTACAAGAGGTTTTTGATTGGAGTTGTACGAACGGCGGACGGTGTTTATTATTATCTTTACTTTGTTTAGAGTAGATACTGGCACATGGCCGTGTAAGAAAAGAGCGTAGCTCATCTGTCAGATTATGAGAGCTTTCATGACTGAAATAAGGGTCACAGTATTACTGTTGGATTTGGGATTCACCAGACATCTTAAAATGAGTTGATTTGTTCTTTTATGTGATCACTCCAATTGTATTTTTTGTTAAGGGTGACACCTAATAGTTAGATGGAGCTTACTCGTGGAATGGTGATCTTATTTGCTGTGACTTCACAGTGACATTGGCATTTTTCACAGAAGTGTATTTGCTTACATTTTTCCAATGATAGTTTTGATCCTGAGTAGTATCCCCAGGCCTGAATGTTTTGAAAGAGTTGGTCCAGATTTTTAGTTAAATTTTTCTTTTTATTAAAATGAATGATTAGTTGATAATCGTCAGTACACCTGCAGAAAGTAATGTCTTTCTGGTTGGATATTGTATTATTTTTGCCAATTTGTCATACGCAATTAGAAATAAAATTACGGATAATGGTGAGTATTGTGGCACTCCGTTACATATGGGGACCATTTTGGATAATTGGGAGCCTACTTTTATTATATTTTTCCGGTGGGTCATGAAATTTGTAATATATTTGATCATTTTCGGGCCAACTTTCCATTCTCTCAATTGTTCTACAATGCCATGTAAACCAATTCTGTTAAAAGCCTTGGCAAAGTCAAGGGAGACGATTGATATGTGCCGTTCTTTATCCAGAGAGTCCGCTATCAAATGGTCTACGTAGAGCAGACAGTCTGCAACTGACTTGTGTTTTTTGAATCCGAATGTGTTTTTGGAGACTATTTTGTTTTTCTCTATAAACCACTATAAGCGTTTTGCTATTATCTTGTTCATGACTTTAAAGAGAGTTGAGTGATATGGGGCGGTAATATTCTGGTTTAGTTCTGCCGGCGTTGGTTTTATTGACTGGAATTACGAGGCTAGTTTTGTATTGTTGTAGAATATGTATATGAATATGTAGAATGTAGAATATAGGTGTCGTAGTAGTAGTATGTTTTTTGTTCTGTTTAGGTGACCCCCATGTGGGGTGCCAGCTATTGAAGTCGTTTGTGACGACGACCGCTTTCTTATTTGAGTCTATTGTGTCTTCCAAGTTTCTGGTATTAAATGATCTATAAGGAGGTATATACATGGAAAATATGCAAAACTTTGTTTCCGATATTATTTCTGCAGCTACTGCTTCGATCACGTTCGGTCACGTGGTATGTTTTTAAGGATGATGTAGTTAATAAGTACTGGAAAGGTGTTGTTTGGTGTTTGTATGTGGATTTCTTGTAAGGATATGATATGGGGTGAATGTTTTTTGATGATGATGTGTAGTTCGCTGTAGTTGTTCGTATAAACACGAATGTTCCACTGTATTTTATTAAGGGACATAATTAAATTCCTAGGTTAGAGTTGTTTACTGTCAATTTAAATTTTTTTGTGCGATTTACTACAGTAAATTGTGGGTTGTATACCATTTGTTTCCCCCGGCTGGCCGACTGGGGAGCTGATCCCAGCAAGAGGTTTTGCAGTGAAGAGCTCCCAAGCCCGCCAACCGGGGGAATGTGCTTGGATTTAGAATAGATTTTTAATGCTCAATGAAGTCGGAGCTGTCTCCTTCTTCGATTTCATGTGAATCAACATCATTAATTTTTTTCTTCGCATAAGTTTTTATTTGTCTAATTACCTTCTTTGACGTTGACCGTGTATTTGTACTTTAGAGCTTTTAATTTGTCTAAGACTTTGTCCTCGTTTAGATGCTCGTGAGGTACCAGGTTAGGACGTTGCTGCCATATCGTCAAGGTAGTCATAGTTGGTGATAAGGCGCTCCGTTATGTTGTGGATGGTGTTGATGGAGTTCATTTTATAGTTAGGAGTGTAGCTGATAGTTTTTGTTGTGTTTTTCCAGTTGGGGTGTCTTAGTAGCGTTGGCATAGGTTTGATGACCAAGTTGGTGTCTTTCGCTGTATATTTCATATGCTCTCTTATTGTCCACTTTTAGGCTGGTTTTTATTGCAATAATTTTCTGTTACTTTATGTAAATTGGGCACTTTTTGTCGAATGTGGAAGCTGTGTTCGATTCATCCTCCCCGCCCGTCTTCTCGTAACTGTATTGCTCTGTTGCTCTATTTTGCTCAGTTGCTCTTTTTTGCTCTGTTGTTCTTTTTGTTCTGTTGTTATTTTTTGCTCTGTTGTTCCCTTTTCCCACTTGTTCTCTTTTACACAATGTATGTCGAATAGTAGTTAATTTTCCAACGGTTTTTTACTTTTTACTTCAAAAATCACTTAACGCGCCTATGCAATAGAAATTTATTTAAGTATTAATATAATATATATAATTATAAAATGTCGCTTATTAGAAATTACAGCGAAATTTAGTAGCATTTCACTGATATAGGGAGCCAGCAAGCAAAATGCAAATATTGCAATAAAATTTTAAGCTGTAAGTCGCAAAGCAACCTGAGCCGGCACCTCAAAAATAAACACCCATCAGCTAAAAAATAACATCATTTTTATATAAGCCAATCACAGCAAGTAAAAGCCAGCAAGTTGATCGACAACTGGTACGAATGATCGCCAAAGATCACCATGCGTTGTTGTTGGTGGAAGAGCTGGACTTCAAAAAGTTTGTTGAAGATGTTTTGGTTACGCCCCTTTATAAGTTACCAACCAGAAAAATCTTAACCAACGTATTGTTACCAAAAATACGGGATGAGCAATTGGGCAACTTAAATGAAAAGTTGAGTGCTGAGACTGCTGTTTTTTTAACAACACACGGTTGGACCTCTATGACCAATGAGAGTTACCTGGCTGTTACTGCTCATTTCATAGAAAAGGAATCAACTGTGCTGACCTCTTACATGCTTGCTTGGGAGGCGTTTGAAGAGAAGCATAAAGCCGCAAACCTCTGCGAATTTTCAAAAAAAAAAAAATTGTTGCTAATTCAGCGGTATATCTGTTTCCCTTTAGCAGTACTGTAAAGGAAATATTACGGTACACTTAGCAAAGCTGGAAAGTTCGAAGGCCTGCTTGCATTCAATTACCTTCGGTACAAGGCAGCAACCGAACTAGGACGCACTGGTTTAATCTTCCATTGCGTCTGAAAACTCATCGATACGTGTATTTACAAGGTTAATCAACTTTGTGAATAGACTATGTTTATAATTTCTTTAAATTGTAAATTCGCCATAAATAATAATAATAATATATTAAGTAATATTCGTAGAGCGTAAATAATAATCTGTTTTCTATTTTAGGGTCAGTGTAAATGGAAACGAATCTTCTCTTTTTATCAAAGAGTATTTATTTTATTATTTTATGTTTTTTAGTATGTAGTTAAACTGGATTTTTAGTACTGTGATTTTTTTCTTAATGTTAATACATAAA
The DNA here is from genome assembly GCA_037043295.1 of Amiota minor. Lineage (NCBI taxonomy): Eukaryota > Metazoa > Arthropoda > Insecta > Diptera > Drosophilidae > Amiota > Amiota minor. The sequence continues at coordinate 28,770 of JBAMAW010000955.1, forward strand.
TGTAAGTTAGGTTCATTTGTTAAAGTTCTCTTACCGAACTATATAAAAAAGAAAAAAAATATGAGTTATTTTGTTAATAATTATTATTATTGATTATATATAATCAACCATGCTGAAATATCAATGTGAACATACATATGTATGTGTTGTTGTCATGAGTGAGCAACTTAGCAATGTTCGAGTTGACTCACTTCAAAAAAAAAAAAGAACAATGGAATATGTTCTCCAAGGTGAGCAATAGTTACCCAACACTAGTTCCTACCATGCTGCAAGCACAATGAGTCGCAATGTTCCTCTTGCGTAGTCAACACTATAATTACTTCTTTTTGTATAGGGCCCAGACACGGTCATGCAATTCCATATCAGTTATTTCGTATACGTGTGAACATCATGTTTCGTAGAAGCATGACTTTGTTATTTTTCGAAGTGAGCAGATATGCGGACAACAATGTCGATGACGGACGGAATATTCATAGCGATTTGTATCTTCTCTGTTTAAAATTTCCTCTATATTTTTTTTTTTTTTTTTTTTTTCGTTCTTTATTATTTATTGCATCACTTTGCATACAACACAAAGCCTAACAATAATTGAGAAATCTTAAAAACTAATGATGTTTTAAAAGTTTCTATAGTGGTGAGCTAAAGAAACTTTCCAGTGTTGCGTGGTCCTCCCAGGTTTATGGGGCAGGAAAGTCATTCCGACGAAGGCGCGTGCGACAACTCATATAAGATAGTGATCGAGCTAGTGGATTAGGATGTTCCGAGAGCTTACCAAGATATTTTTGTTTCATTTGGTCCAATTCGGTTTTAATTATTGGAACGTAAGGTCTCTGTGGATATTCGCGTTCGAAATGTACCAGGGAGCACCTGTTAAGAAACGAAGTAATTTTGATTGGGCTCTTTGGATGACTTCAACGTTACTTGGGCTTGCGTTCCCCCAAAGCTGGGATATGTATGTCCAAATAGGCTTTATTAAGCTGTTATATAACAGCACCTTTAGATCGAGACTTAGCCCAGATCTTGGGTTTAAGAGCTAGTGGAGGGACTGGGCTTTTAATTTCATGGAAATTTTTTTTGGCTTCTATGTGCTTCCGCCAGGTGAGTCGTCTGTCCAAATGTACTCCTAGGTAGGTGACTTCAGTACAGTGTGGTACGGTGGTGTTGTTAAAAGTAATGGACGGACAGTCTCTCTTGTTTAAGGTGAAAGTTACATGCTTGCATTTATCCGGATTGACTTTTATACGCCAATAGTCTAGCCAGTTCGATACCAGTTGTAAATGATCACTTAGCTCTTTAGTCGCTTTTTTGGGGCAGCGTGAGTGTATGTATGTCAGCAGTGAAAATGACGTATAAGAGCGGAACGAAGACACTGCCTTGTGGGACGCCAGCATTAATGTGGTACTCGTTTGAGGTGAAATTTTTGCATCTCACCACGAATAACCTTTTAGTAAGGTATGACTCTAGTAGTTGGTATGAGTTCTGTGGAAGCACGCTTTTTATTTTGTGAATGAGACCAACATGCCATACACGGTCAAAAGCTTGAGCAACATCAATGAATATAGCTGAACAGTATTCTCGGTGCTCAAAAGCCGTTCTGATACCCATAGTGACACGGTTTACTTGCTCGATTGTATTATATATAAATTAAAACAAACGGATTAAATTTTTATATAAATTTTATTATGACGGCACTATGTGTT